>JAQIUQ010003492.1:0-66038 GCA_030378365.1 Hybognathus amarus | reverse complement strand
AATATGAAACTCAGTACACATGTTGATCTCATCGTTTCATATATTCATATATTCTCCTCAAGCCGGACAACTTTCTAATTTACACTCATGAGCTAGGACCCACAGAAAGTCAGATATTTTGGTTTGAAAATGTTGAGTGTCTCTCTGAGCCTACACTTCTGTATGGCAAGCCCTTTTAACATTTAAAAGCTAAGTTTGACTATTCGTAATTAACATTGTAGATATCAACAACGTCTTTCTAGTCGTAATTACATTTTGGATAGTTTGTATTATCATTTAAGATATCTGTAAACGTAATTGTGACTAGTCGAAACGACAGATAGAGTATGGCAAGCCGTTTTAACATTTAATCATTTTAACCTACTAGTCTCTATTTTCATGCTACTAGTACTTATTTTTTAGATACTAGTATCTATTCCATTAAGTACTAGTACTTATTCATTAGCTACTAGTGCTTATTCTTTAGATACTAGTGCCTTTTCTTTAGATACTAGTGTTTATTCTTTAGGTACTAGTACCTTTTTAAAGATACTAGTACTTATTCATTAGAAACTAGTCCTTATTTATTAGATACTAGTACTTATTCATTAGATGCTAGTCCTTATTCATTACATACCAATGCTTATTAATTAGTTACTAGTACTTATTCATTAGATACTAGTACCTATTAAATAGATACTAGTACTTATTCATTAGACACTAGTACTTATTTCAATGGTGACTAGTAAATATTCTTTTGTTACTAGTCACATTTTTTCCATTGACTTCTATGGTGATCTGTCATTCAGATATCAACTATTCAGTTCTGACTAGTATGTTAGTATGTATTCCAATTGTGGAATACATACTAGTATGTATTCCAAAAGCAGGGGTTACGTTTTTGCACGTCGTGCAGAATAACCCTAAAGGCACCAAGGTGGCGGTGCCACCGGCTTTATATATATATATATATATATATATATATATAAATATAGCTGCGAGCAGCGATGGAGGGCCAAAGCCGGCGGTACCGCCATCCCGGTGCCTTTAGGCACCGGGGTTGCGGTGCCACCGGCTTGGGCCCGCAATCGCTGCTCGCAGCTATATTTTCCATTGACTTCTATGGTGATCTGTCATTCAGATATCAACTATTCAGTTCTGACTAGTATGTTAGTATGTATTCCAATTGTGGAATACATACTAGTATGTATTCCAAAGCAGGGGTTACGTTTTTGCACGTCGTGCAGAATAACCCTAAAGGCACCAAGGTGGCGGTGCCACCGGCTTTATATATATATATATATATATATATATATATATATATATATATATATATATATATATATATATAAATATAGCTGCGAGCAGCGATGGAGGGCCAAAGCCGGCGGTACCGCCATCCCGGTGCCTTTAGGCACCGGGGTTGCGGTGCCACCGGCTTGGGCCCGCGATCGCTGCTCGCAGCTATATTTTTTTTATTTTTTTATTTATTTTTTTCTCTAGCGACTATTCGGGCACTTTTGGGGCCCTTAACATGCTCGAAAACTCTTGAAACTTTGCACACGGGTCAGAACCCGCGGCCATCAGAGCCGGGCTGAAGCTGGTACCCGGGCGTGGCAGGGCGGCTCGTCAGCGCCCCCTGGAATGGGGTCCGAACACCTGGTCCATAACTCAAACACACTTGCATGTAATAATATGAAACTCGGCACACATGTCGATAGCAGAATTTCATCTATACCTCGCGTTTTTGCTTTTTACCCCAGCCCAACAGGAAGTCGGCTATTGAGGTTTTTTTGTAAAACACACGCAATGAACTTTTAAATACTCCTCCTAGAGCTCTGATCCAAATTCGACGAAACTCGGTCAGCGTGAAGTCAAGACATTGAGGATGAAAGTTTGCGTGGGGATTTTTGATATCTCGAACGGTTTGGCCGTGGCGAGGAAACGAAACTATGGCGAGAAACGTGAAACAGGAAGTGTGTCATAACTTCAGCATACATTAACTGATCTGGATGAAACTTCAGCAGTGCGTTCGCTGTAAGAGGACGATCACATGGATGTGACTATTGTGAGTCAAAGTTATAGCGCCACCAACTGGCAGCA
This sequence comes from Hybognathus amarus, assembly GCA_030378365.1. Classification (NCBI taxonomy): domain Eukaryota; kingdom Metazoa; phylum Chordata; class Actinopteri; order Cypriniformes; family Leuciscidae; genus Hybognathus; species Hybognathus amarus. Next base: position 63,956 of record JAQIUQ010003492.1, on the reverse strand, counting down.
GGAAGTGTGTCACTTTCAAAATGCTTTGAAATCACCCTCTTATTTTTACCCGATTTGCTTCAAACTTCATCTGTATAATGTAAATACACGGCAGATGAAGACCTATGAATGGATTCTTGATATCTTTGAAACTGTTGCCGTGGCGACGCATCAAACTTTACCATTCTTTTAGGATGCATTCTTTTAGGGATTTGAACATTTGTCCATAAATCAAACACACGTGCATGGATTAATATGAAACTCGGTACACTCATAGATCACATCAGGCCAAACAACTTTCGTGCTCTAAGTTTTACGACAGTTCAAACGGAAGTCGGGAATTATGTTTTTTTTTTTTAAATAAATGTCCTAGAAAAACATCAAATTACAACCCATGCTGTTACCAATCACCACCAAACTCGGTGTGCATGAAGTCAAGACATTGAGGATGCTAAATTCCGGACGGATTTGTGATATCTCGAACGGTTTGGCCGTGGCGGATTTTTTTGACTAAAAAAGGACACATAAAGTGTGTTATAACTTGGTTAGTTTTACTGACAGTTACAAAACTTGCCGTGTATATTGTTCTATTCAAGCCAAACAACTTTCTAATTAACAATAATAAGCTCAAACCCACAGAAAGTCAGATATTGTAGTTTGAATATGATCATGCTCTCTCTAAGCCTTGGTCTGTCTCTTTGCCTGTGTGTGTGTGTGTGTGTGTGTAGGGGGAGGGGGCTTAATCATTTCACTGTGTGTCTGGCCTGCTAAAGTAAATACATTTCTTAAGCCTGGTATTTTTTAAATAAGTTTTTATTTTTATTTTTTTATAAGTAAAGGCATATAACCTGTTTAATTGTAGTGCATTGACAATAGTTTTATATAATTAGTGTATTAATTAAATTAACTTGGTCCATAAATCAAAAAAGTAAGTAAATAAATCAAAAAGGAAGTGTGTTAAAACTTCTGCATACATTAACTGATCTTGATGAAACTTCAGCAGTGTGTTCGTTGTAAGAGGCCGATCACATGGATGTGACTATTGTGAGTCAAAGGCTGCGTTTACACTTGGCATTAACATGCGATCACCGTGATCTGATCAAGCAGATCGGATCATTAGCCAATCAGGACATGGTGAGTTTACATTTGGTCACATTAAGTAGCCTCTGTATCTGGATAGAAGAGCGGATTTCTGTTTCCTGCATAATATTTAAATTAGATATGTTGCACGACACCAGATTAAGAGTAAAAATGATGCAAATAAAACAATGTCCCAGTTGCTTTCACTCATTCGCTTTGCAATCTCCAGTAATTAGATAAAAAAAATGTTAACGAAGTTATACTTCCAGAGTTGATCATACAAAAATAACTGGGTTGATCATAAAACAAGTCATATCATCGATCATCTGGTTTTAAGGTTATAGCGTGCAATGACTATATTGACAGAAATGGGAGATTGGTTAACATGCAAAGACATTCAATAAAAACATTCAACATTTAAAAATTCAGATTGCGATTATTCCTCTGGCAAAGCAGCATGCAGCTCTTATTTAAGATCTCATGACTGACTGTGAATGTACAGGCGATCGCCTCGTTCAGATAATGTTGCACAATTAAAATGAAAAATTACACACATAGTATCATGTAAGCCTAAATTAACTGTTTTAAAGATAAACGTTTATTGTAAGATTCAAATAAGTTTTTATTTCTTGTCTAAACTGCGTCTGGCCATTATTTTTCTCACAGCCACGCGGGGAGACTGGGTGGGATTTAAATTACGTCCACATGTGAATGCAGACACGATTGCTGGATTGCGTTTACATTACACTGAGATCCGATCACAAAGCGTCCTCGACTACCTCCGAACCTGGACACGCCGATCGGATAACATTCCAATCAGAAGCGCGTTTACACTTGTCTTTTCAATGTGTATGTGGACAACATCCGGATACAGGTCGCATATTAATGCCAAGTGTAAACGCAGCCAAATATATAGCGCCACCAACTGGCAGCAGAAAGTGTTTCACTTTCAAAATGCTTTGAAATCACACTCTTACTTTTACCCGATTTGCTTCAAACTTCATCTGTATAATGTAAACACACGCCAGATGAAGAGCTGTGAAAGCATTATTCAATATCTAAGATAATGTTGCCATAGCAACGCATCAAACTTTAACATTCCTTTTTTTGATGATTTTGAGTCTCTTAGTGGCTTTTGGGGCCCTTAATGGGTTTGAAAACTCTTGAAACTTTGCACACAGGTCAGATCCCACAGCCATCAGAGCCGGGCTGAAGATGGTACCCGGGTGTGGCAAGGGGGCTAGACAGCGCCCCCTGGAACGGGGTCCAAAACTTGGTCCATAAATCAAACACGCTTGCATGTAATAATATGAAACTCAGTACACATGTTGATCTCATCGTTTCATATATTCATATATTCTCCTCAAGCCGGACAACTTTCTAATTTACACTCATGAGCTAGGACCCACAGAAAGTCAGATATTTTGGTTTGAAAATGTTGAGTGTCTCTCTGAGCCTACACTTCTGTATGGCAAGCCCTTTTAACATTTAAAAGCTAAGTTTGACTATTCGTAATTAACATTATAGATATCAACAACGTCTTTCTAGTCGTAATTACATTTTGGATAGTTTGTATTATCATTTAAGATATCTGTAACGTAATTGTGACTAGTCGAAACGACAGATAGAGTATGGCAAGCCGTTTTAACATTTAATCATTTTAACCTACTAGTCTCTATTTTCATGCTACTAGTACTTATTTTTTAGATACTAGTATCTATTCCATTAAGTACTAGTACTTACTAGTACTTATTCATTAGATACTAGTACCTATTAAATAGATACTAGTACTTATTCATTAGACACTAGTACTTATTTCAATGGTGACTAGTAACTATTCTTTTGTTACTAGTCACATTTTTTCCATTGACTTCTATGGTGATCTGTCATTCAGATATCAACTATTCAGTTCTGACTAGTATGTTAGTATGTATTCCAATTGTGGAATACATACTAGTATGTATTCCAAAGCAGGGGTTACGTTTTTGCACGTCGTGCAGAATAACCCTAAAGGCACCAAGGTGGCGGTGCCACCCGCTTTATATATATATATATATATATATATATATATATATATATATATATATATATATACATAAATATAGCTGCGAGCAGCGATGGAGGGCCAAAGCCGGCGGTACCGCCATCCCGGTGCCTTTAGGCACCGGGATGGCGGTGCCACCGGCTTGGGCCCGCAATCGCTGCTCGCAGCTATATTTAGGGCCCAAGCCCTGAAAGGGCGCAGAGCCCTATTGTTTTCCTTCCGATTATTTTTTTTTTTTTTTTTTTTTTTTTTTCTAGCGACTATTCGGGCACTTTTGGGGCCCTTAACATGCTCGAAAACTCTTGAAACTTTGCACACGGGTCAGAACCCGCGGCCATCAGAGCCGGGCTGAAGCTGGTACCCGGGCGTGGCAGGGCGGCTCGTCAGCGCCCCCTGGAATGGGGTCCGAACACCTGGTCCATAACTCAAACACACTTGCATGTAATAATATGAAACTCGGTACACATGTCGATAGCAGAATTTCATCTATACCTCGCGTTCTTACTTTTTACCCCAGCCCAACAGGAAGTCGGCTATTGAGGTTTTTTTGTAAAACACACGCAATGAACTTTTAAATACTCCTCCTAGAGCTCTGATCCAAATTCGACGAAACTCGGTCAGCGTGAAGTCAAGACATTGAGGATGAAAGTTTGTGTGGGGATTTTTGATATCTCGAACGGTTTGGCCGTGGCGAGGAAACGAAATTATGGCGAGAAACGTGAAACAGGAAGTGTGTCATAACTTCAGCATACATTAACTGATCTGGATGAAACTTCAGCAGTGCGTTCGCTGTAAGAGGACGATCACATGGATGTGACTATTGTGAGTCAAAGTTATAGCGCCACCAACTGGCAGCAGGAAGTGTGTCACTTTCAAAATGCTTTGAAATCACCCTCTTATTTTTACCCGATTTGCTTCAAACTTCATCTGTATAATGTAAATACACGGCAGATGAAGACCTATGAATGGATTCTTGATATCTTTGAAACTGTTGCCGTGGCGACGCATTCAAACTTTACCATTCTTTTAGGATGCATTCTTTTAGGGATTCGAACATTTGTCCATAAATCAAAACACACGTGCATGGATTAATATGAAACTCGGTACACTCATAGATCACATCAGGCCAAACAACTTTCGTGCTCTAAGTTTTACGACAGTTCAAACGGAAGTCGGGAATTATGTTTTTTTTTTTAAATAAATGTCCTAGAAAAACATCAAATTACAACCCATGCTGTTACCAATCACCACCAAACTCGGTGTGCATGAAGTCAAGACATTGAGGATGCTAAATTCCGGACGGATTTGTGATATCTCGAACGGTTTGGCCGTGGCGGATTTTTTTGACTAAAAAAGGACACATAAAGTGTGTTATAACTTGGTTAGTTTTACTGACAGTTACAAAACTTGCCGTGTATATTGTTCTATTCAAGCCAAACAACTTTCTAATTAACAATAATAAGCTCAAACCCACAGAAAGTCAGATATTGTAGTTTGAATATGATCATGCTCTTTCTGAGCTTAGGCCTGTCACACAGTCTGTGTGTGTGTGTGTAGGGGGAGGGGGCTTAATCATTTCACTGTGTGTCTGGCCTGCTAAAGTAAATACATTTCTTAAGCCTGGTATTTTTAAAATAAGTTTTTATTTTTATTTTTTTATAAGTAAAGGCATATAACCTGTTTAATTGTAGTGCATTGACAATAGTTTTATATAATTAGTGTATTAATTAAATTAACTTGGTCCATAAATCAAAAAAGTAAGTAAATAAATCAAAAAGGAAGTGTGTTAAAACTTCTGCATACATTAACTGATCTTGATGAAACTTCAGCAGTGTGTTCGTTGTAAGAGGTCGATCACATAGATGTGAGTCAAATATATAGCGCCACCAACTGGCAGCAGAAAGTGTTTCACTTTCAAAATGCTTTGAAATCGCACTCTTACTTTTACCCGATTTGCTTCAAATGTAAACACACGCCAGATGAAGAGCTGTGAAAGCATTATTCAATATCTAAGATAATGTTGCCATAGCAACGCATCAAACTTTAACATTCCTTTTTTTTGATGATTTTGAGTCTCTTAGCGGCTTTTGGGGCCCTTAACGGGTTTGAAAACTCTTGAAACTTTGCACACAGGTCAGATCCCACAGCCATCAGAGCCGGGCTGAAGATGGTACCCGGGTGTGGCAAGGGGGCTGAGACAGCGCCCCCTGGAACGGGGTCCAAAACTTGGTCCATAAATCAAACACGCTTGCATGTAATAATATGAAACTCAGTACACATGTTGATCTCATCGTTTCATATATTCATATATTCTCCTCAAGCCGGACAACTTTCTAATTTACACTCATGAGCTAGGACCCACAGAAAGTCAGATATTTTGGTTTGAAAATGTTGAGTGTCTCTCTGAGCCTACACTTCTGTATGGCAAGCCCTTTTAACATTTAAAAGCTAAGTTTGACTATTCGTATTTAACATTGTAGATATCAACAACGTCTTTCTAGTCGTAATTACATTTTGGATAGTTTGTATTATCATTTAAGATATCTGTAACGTAATTGTGACTAGTCGAAACGACAGATAGAGTATGGCAAGCCGTTTTAACATTTAATCATTTTAACCTACTAGTCTCTATTTTCATGCTACTAGTACTTATTTTTTAGATACTAGTATCTATTCCATTAAGTACTAGTACTTATTCATTAGCTACTAGTGCTTATTCTTTAGATACTAGTGCCTTTTCTTTAGATACTAGTGTTTATTCTTTAGGTACTAGTACCTTTTTAAAGATACTAGTACTTATTCATTAGAAACTAGTCCTTATTTATTAGATACTAGTACTTATTCATTAGATGCTAGTCCTTATTCATTACATACCAATGCTTATTAATTAGTTACTAGTACTTATTCATTAGATACTAGTACCTATTAAATAGATACTAGTACTTATTCATTAGACACTAGTACTTATTTCAATGGTGACTAGTAACTATTCTTTTGTTACTAGTCACATTTTTTCCGTTGACTTCTATGGTGATCTGTCATTCAGATATCAACTATTCAGTTCTGACTAGTATGTTAGTATGTATTCCAATGCAGGGGTTACGTTTTTGCACGTCGTGCAGAATAACCCTAAAGGCACCAAGGTGGCGGTGCCACCGGCTTTATATATATATATATATATATATATATATATATAATATAGCTGCGAGCAGCGATGGAGGGCCAAAGCCGGCGGTACCGCCATCCCGGTGCCTTTAGGTAACTAAAGGCACCGGGATTGCGGTGCCACCGGCTTGGGCCCGCAATCGCTGCTCGCAGCTATATTTATATATATATATATATATATATATATATATATATATATATATATATATATATATATATATATATATTTTATTTTTTATTTTTTTTCTTCTAGCGACTATTCGGGCACTTTTGGGGCCCTTAACATGCTCGAAAACTCTTGAAACTTTGCACACGGGTCAGAACCCGCGGCCATCAGAGCCGAGCTGAAGCTGGTACCCGGGCGTGGCAGGGCGGCTCGTCAGAGCCCCCTGGAACGGGGTCCGAACACCTGGTCCATAACTCAAACACACTTGCATGTAATAATATGAAACTCGGTACACATGTCGATAGCATAATTTCATCTATACCTCACGTTCTTACTTTTACCCCAGCCCAACAGGAAGTCGGCTATTGAGGTTTTTTTGTAAAACACACGCAATGAACTTTTAAATACTCCTCCTAGAGCTCTGATCCAAATTCGACGAAACTCGGTCAGCGTGAAGTCAAGACATTGAGGATGAAAGTTTGCGTGGGGATTTTTGATATCTCGAACGGTTTGGCCGTGGCGAGGAAACGAAACTATGGCGAGAAACGTGAAACAGGAAGTGTGTCATAACTTCAGCATACATTAACTGATCTGGATGAAACTTCAGCAGTGCGTTCGCTGTAAGAGGACGATCACATGGATGTGACTATTGTGAGTCAAAGTTATAGCGCCACCAACTGGCAGCAGGAAGTGTGTCACTTTCAAAATGCTTTGAAATCACCCTCTTATTTTTACCCGATTTGCTTCAAACTTCATCTGTATAATGTAAATACACGGCAGATGAAGACCTATGAATGGATTCTTGATATCTTTGAAACTGTTGCCGTGGCGACGCATCAAACTTTACCATTCTTTTAGGATGCATTCTTTTAGGGATTCGAACATTTGTCCATAAATCAAACACACGTGCATGGATTAATATGAAACTCGGTACACTCATAGATCACATCAGGCCAAACAACTTTCGTGCTCTAAGTTTTACGACAGTTCAAACGGAAGTCGGGAATTATGTTTTTTTTTTTAAATAAATGTCCTAGAAAAACATCAAATTACAACCCATGCTGTTACCAATCACCACCAAACTCGGTGTGCATGAAGTCAAGACATTGAGGATGCTAAATTCCGGACGGATTTGTGATATCTCGAACGGTTTGGCCGTGGCGGATTTTTTTGACTAAAAAAGGACACATAAAGTGTGTTATAACTTGGTTAGTTTTACTGACAGTTACAAAACTTGCCGTGTATATTGTTCTATTCAAGCCAAACAACTTTCTAATTAACAATAATAAGCTCAAACCCACAGAAAGTCAGATATTGTAGTTTGAATATGATCATGCTCTCTCTGAGCCTAGGCCTGTCTTTGCCTGTCACACAGTCTGTGTGTGTGTGTGTGTGTGATTTTGAGTCTCTTGACACACAGTCTGTGTGTGTGTGTGTGTGTGTGTGTGTGTAGGGGGAGGGGGCTTAACCATTTCACTGTCTGGCTGGCTAAAGTAAATACATTTCTTAAGCCTGGTATTTTTTAAATAAGTTTTTATTTTTATTTTTTTTATAAGTAAAGGCATATAACCCGTTTAATTGTAGTGCATTGACAATAGTTTTATATAATTAGTGTATTAATTAAATTAACTTGGTCCATAAATCAAAAAAGTAAGTAAATAAATCAAAAAGGAAGTGTGTTAAAACTTCTGCATACATTAACTGATCTTGATGAAACTTCAGCAGTGTGTTCGTTGTAAGAGGCCGATCACATGGATGTGACTATTGTGAGTCAAATATATAGCGCCACCAACTGGCAGCAGAAAGTGTTTCACTTTCAAAATGCTTTGAAATCGCACTCTTACTTTTACCCGATTTGCTTCAAACTTCATTTGTATAATGTAAACACACGCCAGATGAAGAGCTGTGAAAGCATTATTCAATATCTAAGATAATGTTGCCATAGCAACGCATCAAACTTTAACATTCCTTTTTTTGATGATTTTGAGTCTCTTAGCGGCTTTTGGGGCCCTTAACGGGTTTGAAAACTCTTGAAACTTTGCACACAGGTCAGATCCCACAGCCATCAGAGCCGGGCTGAAGATGGTACCCGGGTGTGGCAAGGGGGCTAGACAGCGCCCCCTGGAACGGGGTCCAAAAACTTGGTCCATAAATCAAACACGCTTGCATGTAATAATATGAAACTCAGTACACATGTTGATCTCATCGTTTCATATATTCATATATTCTCCTCAAGCCGGACAACTTTCTAATTTACACTCATGAGCTAGGACCCACAGAAAGTCAGATATTTTGGTTTGAAAATGTTGAGTGTCTCTCTGAGCCTACACTTCTGTATGGCAAGCCCTTTTAACATTTAAAAGCTAAGTTTGACTATTCGTAATTAACATTGTAGATATCAACAACGTCTTTCTAGTCGTAATTACATTTTGGATAGTTTGTATTATCATTTAAGATATCTGTAACATAATTGTGACTAGTCGAAACGACAGATAGAGTATGGCAAGCCGTTTTAACATTTAATCATTTTAACCTACTAGTCTCTATTTTCATGCTACTAGTACTTATTTTTTAGATACTAGTATCTATTCCATTAAGTACTAGTACTTATTCATTAGCTACTAGTGCTTATTCTTTAGATACTAGTGCCTTTTCTTTAGATACTAGTGTTTATTCTTTAGGTACTAGTACCTTTTTAAAGATACTAGTACTTATTCATTAGACACTAGTCCTTATTTATTAGATACTAGTACTTATTCATTAGATGCTAGTCCTTATTCATTACATACCAATGCTTATTAATTAGTTACTAGTACTTATTCATTAGATACTAGTACCTATTAAATAGATACTAGTACTTATTCATTAGACACTAGTACTTATTTCAATGGTGACTAGTAACTATTCTTTTGTTACTAGTCACATTTTTCAGGGCCCAAGCCCTGAAAGGCGCAGAGCCCTATTGTTTTCCTTCCGATTATTTTTTTTATTTATTTATTTTTTTTTCTAGCGACTATTCGGGCACTTTTGGGGCCCTTAACATGCTCGAAAACTCTTGAAACTTTGCACACGGGTCAGAACCCGCGGCCATCAGAGCCGGGCTGAAGCTGGTACCCGGGCGTGGCAGGGCGGCTCGTCAGCGCCCCCTGGAATGGGGTCCGAACACCTGGTCCATAACTCAAACACACTTGCATGTAATAATATGAAACTCGGTACACATGTCGATAGCAGAATTTCATCTATACCTCGCGTTCTTACTTTTTACACCAGCCCAAAAGGAAGTCGGCTATTGAGGTTTTTTTGTAAAACACACGCAATGAACTTTTAAATACTCCTCCTAGAGCTCTGATCCAAATTCGACGAAACTCGGTCAGCGTGAAGTCAAGACATAGAGGATGAAAGTTTGCGTGGGGATTTTTGATATCTCGAACGGTTTGGCCGTGGCGAGGAAACGAAACTATGGCGAGAAAAGTGAAACAGGAAGTGTGTCATAACTTCAGCATACATTAACTGATCTGGATGAAACTTCAGCAGTGCGTTCGCTGTAAGAGGACGATCACATGGATGTGACTATTGTGAGTCAAAGTTATAGCGCCACCAACTGGCAGCAGGAAGTGTGTCACTTTCAAAATGCTTTGAAATCACCCTCTTATTTTTACCCGATTTGCTTCAAACTTCATCTGTATAATGTAAATACACGGCAGATGAAGACCTATGAATGGATTCTTGATATCTTTGAAACTGTTGCCGTGGCGACGCATCAAACTTTACCATTCTTTTAGGATGCATTCTTTTAGGGATTCGAACATTTGTCCATAAATCAAACACACGTGCATGGATTAATATGAAACTCGGTACACTCATAGATCACATCAGGCCAAACAACTTTCGTGCTCTAAGTTTTACGACAGTTCAAACGGAAGTCGGGAATTATGTTTTTTTTTTAAATAAAAACATCAAATTACAACCCATGCTGTTACCAATCACCACCAAACTTCGGTGTGCATGAAGTCAAGACATTGAGGATGCTAAATTCCGGACGGATTTTTGATATCTCGAACGGTTTGGCCGTGGCGGCGAGGAAATGAATTTTATGACTAAAAAAGGACACATAAAGTCTGTTATAACTTGGTTAGTTTTACTGACAGTTACAAAACTTGCCGTGTATATTGTTCTATTCAAGCCAAACAACTTTCTAATGAACAATAATAAGCTCAAACCAATAGAAAGTCAGATATTGTAGTTTGAAAGAGGATTTTGTCTCAGAGAGAGATCTCCCAGCGTGTGTGTGTGTGTCTGTGTGGGGAGGGGAGGGTGGGGGCTGGTGTCTCTGTTTATGTGTGTGTGTGGCTGGCTGGCTATATAGCCAGCCAAACACACATGGGAGATCACACACACTTGGGAGATCAAGTAGAATTTCTATAACTCTGTGTGTTAAACTAATAATCACTCTTGTGTTTTAAACACAATCTACTTAATACAGACAACTTCATTATAAAGATAAACAACAATTCCAAAAAATATATGATCATAATCTATGACAAAAAATGCTATTATAAACTAGATTAGTGGATAATACACATTGCTCTTTATATTGTTCTAAAATACATTAATGAAAAACAAGATAACAAAAATCAAAAAGATAAATTATTTTAGATATAGTCATGGCTATTATAAAATTGAGACATGTTTTAAATGTATAGTACCGATGTTTAATGAGGTAGCAACATATGATAGATAGGACAGAACAAGAAAGGTAATTAATAATCTGTCATTGCGTCACTGCATTATGATATGAAAGGCTCAGTACAGTGCGGCACAAAGTGCTTATGCGCATCCTGAGCGGAGAATGATGTGCTTGAAGCCACGTGGAGTTACAGCGCGCAGCGTGTCGAGTCCGCATTAAAAGGTTCAAAGCACAAAGGAAATACATATTGATGGACAGTGGATTATACATTGTCTATCTATGCAATAGTTTATTGAGCCTTTTCTTTTAACAGTTTTAAATTTCAGTTACTGTGCGTGTGAAGAACAATTATAGAGCTCTGACTCTACTCTAGTGTTGTGATCACCCGGTAGAAAGTAACACGATTAAGTTACAGCAATAAAGTCCAGAAAGAAAGAGTTTCTTTATTCAAAACCATAGACCTTTATCTACAGATCAAGTATAATAGTATTAACATTGAATCATCTTGAAGATAGTTTCATCATTGACTAACCGAACACGACGGGCTGTTTGTGTGCCTTTTGTGGGGCTTAACAATAACATAGAATAGTATACGCACAATGCAGGATTTGAATCTGCCTCGTCTGATCGATACTCGATCCTGCAAAATTGGCAATATCTGAGCCGATACTGATCCTGAGTATCGGATCTCGGATCGGCGTAACCCTAACTACTATAATGTAAACACAAGTAGATGTAGACCTGGATGTACAGCTGACCTTTCAGAAGGCTGCTCACGCATACTTTGTGATTGATTTGTACCCTTAATGCGCACATTTGCCAAGCCCTCACAGATGCAAGCTCTTCAGCACACTTCTTTTCGACAGTCAAAGCGGGAGTCACATTTTTGCACGTCGTGCAGAATAACTCTAAAGGCACCAAGGTGGTGGTGCCACCGGCTTTATATATATATATATATATATATATATATATATATATATATATATATATATATATATATATATATAAATATAGCTGCGAGCAGCGATGAAGGGCCAAAGGCGGTGGTACCGCCACCCCTTTGGGGTTGCGGTGCCACCGGCTTGGGCCCCGCAATCGCTGCTCGCAGCTATATTTTTTTTATTCAGGGCCCAAGCCCTGAAAGGGCGCAGAGCCCTATTGTTTTCCTTCCGATTATTATTTTTTTATTTTTTATTTTTTTTCTAGCGACTATTCGGGCACTTTTGGGGCCCTTAACATACTCGAAAACTCTTGAAACTTTGCACACGGGTCAGAACCCGCGGCCATCAGAGCCGGGCTGAAGCTGGTACCCGGGTGTGGCAGAGCGGCTCGTCAGCGCCCCCTGGAACGGGGTCAGAACACTTGGTCCATAACTCAAACACACTTGCATGTAGGGCTGCACGATATTGGTAAAAAATGGCATTGCGATATTTTATATTTCCGCGATATATATTGCGATATTAGAATAATTTCCCCAGATGATTTAAATAGCTCTTTTTGGAAAGAATGAATCATTGAATGACTGGGGCGGTTTTGTTATTGAGTATATCCGCATAGAAACTAATATTAATTAATTGAATGTTTACTAATGTCGTTAACAGGTTATGTTAACAGGATGCTGCACATTAGTGGTGGTTGTATATAAAGCACTTTGAGTGCAGAGAAAAGCACTATATACATGTAATGAATTATTATTATTAATGTAGTTAACTATAGTTAACTACATTAATAATAATCCATTTATTAAAGCATTTAATAAATGGATTTTTAATCATTAGTGGTGGTTGTATATAAAAAGAAGTCTCGGTCTCAGCTTGGTCTTCCGAGCTTTTACGTCATGTATTCTCAAAGATATTCAGTTAACTCAATTCATTGATATGCACGAGCAGGGAGAGCAAGAGAGTTTGAAGACGGTGAGTGCACGCGCGACCGGGACTTTCTCTCTCAGTTAAACGAGCGCAGAAGTCACTCATCGTCATCTACATCATTCACCGGTCAAGTTTGGTGGGACAAAAATGCGCTTTAGTAAGAAAACGGAAAACAGCGCGAAGTTCCAGTCTTCTTGCGCTTGATGTTTAAACTGACAGGACTTGAAAATTGATAAACTCTCACTATGATGGTTAAACTTTGCATTTAATCCGCAAATCACAAGCGTTACGGGCCGGGGAGCTGCTGGCACGCAGCCTACTGATCACGAATCACGGATTAACTACGATCCCTAGTGACATCGCGCATTCTTGCGATGTGACTATCGTGGATGCGCACATCGCGATATCGATGTTAAAGTGATGCATCGTGCAGCCCTACTTGCATGTAATAATATGAAACTCGGTACACATGTCGATAGCATCATTTCATCTATACCTCGCGTTCTTACTTTTTACCCCAGCCCAACAGGAAGTCGGCTATTGAGGTTTGTTTGTAAAACACACGCAATGAACTTTTAAATACTCCTCCTAGAGCTCCTGATCCAAATTCGACGAAACTCGGTCAGCGTGAAGTCAAGACATTGAGGATGAAAGTTTGCGTGGGGATTTTTGATATCTCGAACGGTTTGGCCGTGGCGAGGAAACGAAACTATGGCGAGAAAACGTGAAACAGGAAGTGTGTCATAACTTCAGCATACATTAACTGATCTGGATGAAACTTCAGCAGTGCGTTCGCTGTAAGAGGACGATCACATGGATGTGACTATTGTGAGTCAAAGTTATAGCGCCACCAACTGGCAGCAGGAAGTGTGTCACTTTCAAAATGCTTTGAAATCACCCTCTTATTTTTACCCGATTTGCTTCAAACTTCATCTGTATAATGTAAATACACGGCAGATGAAGACCTATGAATGGATTCTTGATATCTTTGAAAGTGTTGCCGTGGCAACGCATCAAACTTTACCATTCTTTTAGGATGCATTCTTTTAGGGATTCGAACATTTGTCCATAAATCAAACACACGTGCATGGATTAATATGAAACTCGGTACACTCATAGATCACATCAGGCCAAACAACTTTCGTGCTCTAAGTTTTACGAGAGTTCAAACGGAAGTCGGGAATTATGTTTTTTTTTTTAAATAATTGTCCTAGAAAAACATCAAATTACAACCCATGCTGTTACCAATCACCACCAAACTCGGTGTGCATGAAGTCAAGACATTGAGGATGCTAAATTCCGGACGGATTTTTGATATCTCGAACGGTTTGGCCGTGGCGAGGAAATGAATGTTATGAGTACAAAAGGACACATAAAGTGTTAGTACATAAACTTGGTTAGTTTTACTGACAGTTACAAAAAAACTTGCCATGTATATTGTTCTATTCAAGCCAAACAACTTTCTAATTAACAATAATAAGCTCAAACCAACAGAAAGTCAGATATTGTAGTTTGTAAGTGGATTTAGTCTCAGGGAGAGACAGAGAGAGATCTCCCAGCGTATGTGTGTGTGTCTGTGTGGGGAGGGGAGGGTGGGGGCTGGTGTCTCTGTGTGTGTGGCTGGCTGGCTATATAGCCAGCCACACACACATGGGAGATCACACACACTTGGGAGATCGAGAGTAGAATTTCCATAACTCTGTGTGTTAAACTAATAATCAAGTCAAGTCAAGTCAAGTCACATTTATTTATATAGCGCTTTTCACAATACAGATTGTATCAAAGCAGCTTCACAGTGATAACATGACAGAAGTACAAGACAGATAAGTAATATTGTTAAATGGTAAAAAACCCGACTAAGCAAGCCAAAAGCAAGGCAAAGCAAGGCGACAGTGGCAAGGAACCAAAACTCCATCAGATTGGATAGAGAAAAAAACCTTGGGAGAACCCAGGCTCAGTCGGGGCCAGTTCTCCTCTGGCTTACATTCATATTGTTTATATATAAATATTAAATATAAATATTGTTCATATATAATATGGAGCCATAACATATCGCCAGCGATGAGTCGTCTCTTCACAGGCGTTGGGGCATCTGAGATCCCCGTGAGAGGCTGGATACAAACTGGACCTGACAAACGCCATTTTCTCGGGACAACCGTCCCGAGATAACAGCAGAAAGGCAGATGGGAGATAATTAGCATAGCTGATGTTCAGAATGATTTCCATTATACAGGAGTCAGTGTTAGAAAATCACTATCTCACAAACTCTCCGCAACCCAACCATACGCGCCGAACGTGTCGAACCGTTTGTCTAAAAGGCTGTCGAGCCCCACTGGTGCGTTAAGCAGTTTCAGCGGCAAACGGTTCTGTATGGCATAACAGAGGACTAAAAGGTAAGCGTTATGTGAATGCTTGACTGAAGAGATGCGTTTTTAGTCTAGTTTTAAACTGTGTCAGCGAGTCAGAGCCTCTGAACCGTATCGGGAAGGCTATTCCAGAGTTTTGGAGCTAAATGCGAGAACGCTCTCCCTCCTTTAGTGGACTTAGATATCCTAGGAATGACCAGAAGCCTTGAATTTAGTGATCTTAAAGAACGCGGTGGATTGTAGGGCGAAAGAAGGTCCGTTAAGTACATTGGAGCTAAACCGTTTAGGGCTTTATAGGTTAGTAGTAGTATTTTGTAGTTGATGCGGAACTTAATAGGTAACCAGTGTAGAGATGATAAAATCGGTGTTATATGATCGTATTTTCTTGACCTAGTAAGAACTCTAGCGGCTGCATTTTGGACTAACTGTAGCTTGTTTATTGAGGATGCAGTACAACCGGCTAATAAAGCATTACAGTAATCTAGTCTCTGAGGTCATAAATGCATGAACTAACTTTTCTGCATCAGAAACAGATAGCATGTTACGTAGCTTAGCAATGTTTCTAAGGTGGAAAAAGGCTGTTCTTGTAACATATGAAATATGATTTTCGAAAGACAAGTTGCGGTCTAGTATAACACCCAGGTCTTTTACTGTAGAGGATAAAGTAACAGGACATCCATCTATATTAAAGTTGTATTGTAAGAGGTTTTGTGAGTAGTTTTTTGGACCAATAAGTAAAACCTCCGTTTTATCTGAATTTAATAGCAGGAAATTACGCGTCATCCAGCATTTTATATCTTTGAGACACTCTTGTGTTTTAAACACAATCTACTTAATACAGACAACTTCATTATAAAGATAAACAACAATTCCAAAAAATATATTATCATAATCTATGACAAAAAATGCTATTATAAACTTAGATTAGTGGATAATACACATTGCTCTTTATATTGTTCTAAAATACATTAATGAAAAACAAGATACCAAAAATCAAAAAGATAAATTATTTTAGATATAGTCATGGCTATTAAAAAATTGAGACATGTTTTAAATGTATAGTACCGATGTTTAATGAGGTAGCAACCAAGGTTATAATCGTTAACGAAAACTAACGAAAAAACGAAAACTAGATGGGAAAAAACATTGTCGTTAACTGAAATAAAAATAAAAACGAGCCTTTACAAAAAAACTATAACTAACTAAAACTGTAATGTGTGTTTGCAAAACTAACTAAAATAAAATAAAATTATAGAGCAAATGTCCTTAGTTTTCGTCTTTGTAAATGTTTTTAATTTTAACGCTATTTAAAACACGCAGTATATTCGTTCAGCTGCATTTCATTTCCCTGTAATGCTCCCCCTCCGTCTCTCTCACATGGATGCGCGCACACGCACACACACAGCCCCTCCCCTCCGTGCAGTGCACACCGCGTCTCCATGAAAACGAGGGTTCGATGTTGAAAGCAAGTTCGCAAAAGGTTGGTATCTCATGATGAACATCTTTACACAATCACACATTAAAAGGTGGTGTACAAATATTTCAAATTCTTAATACAATTCTGTCAGTGTGTTAATGTCGACCCGAGAAGCGATTGAGCCTTCGTTAGAAAGTTATACTGACTGTAGCAATTTTGAGGTAAAATGCTGCTGTGTTCTCGATGTCAAAACTCTATAAGCTGTGATTCAAATATTAAATAATGTTATGTCATTATTTCAGGCTACTTACACTGAATGTTTTCTGCTTCAGTCCAGATTAGTGTTGTAGCCTATATAGGGTACATTTATAGGGGAGCTCGGGGCACAAAGTAGCCTAACGCGGGGCTAGTTGTAACAATCTTGTTTTAAATACTTCCTCACACGCTGGCATGACGAAACTTGGTGTATTTACTAGTTGCCATTTCAACACTATATAGAGAAAAAAAATTGCGCCAAAATTCCGAAAAAAGATGCTGATCTAGGAACATGTGCCCCTATTAGAAATATGCTATGTATGAATTCTACTGAGAAAACATGAGAAACATGTAAATATAATGACTAAGAGTCAATGTTCAGAAATTATTCATTATATTTTGTTTTGAACTATGCTGTATAGCTATGTTTTCCGGTGTGATTGTTGTCAAAATCAAAAATTTGATTATTTTTAATTATTCAAAAATCCCATTATTTTATATGAAAAAAGTTAATAATTGTATTTTATTTAAAAAATATTTTGGTTTGACTTGTATATATTTTTTATTAGATCAGATAACATTTTAAGCTGTTATATTGGTGATGTTACAATGTGCCCCTCACACGTTACAATGTACCCCACCTATGGGGCATGTTGTCACATTTCACTTCCATTCTTTCAGGGTAAATCAAGAAAAAAGTATGCACTGTATTAATAAAACAAAACCACATAATTGTACTAGACATGTGGGAAATTAATGTGGGAAAAAAATAAATACTCTAAACCCTTAGTAGAATTACACAAACTGAGAAAGTCAAAAAGCGTTACGTTGTGCCCCGCTCTCCCCTATAGGGTGTGGAAATTGTAAAGCTGTGGGATTTTTATATATAAGATATGTAGATTGTTGGTACGGTAAAGGAATTTCACATTGTAGGCTACATTTTATGTACTGGTTTTAATGTTGAATAGATATTTCTAAAATTGTATGATGTTTTTGTTGAGTTATAATTCTTTTTCTGACCTTTTTCAACCTTGCCCCTGACAAATAACCCAAACTACAAAAAAAGACTAAAACTAACACTAAAACTAATAAAAACTAAACTAAAACTAAGCATTTTCAAAAAATAGAAACTAAACTAAACTAGTAAACCCACTTTTAAAACTAATTAAAACTAAACTGAATTTGAAAATAAAAATTCAAAACGAAATAAAAATAAAAACTAATGAAAAATGCAAAACTATAATAACCTTGGTAGCAACATATGATAGATAGGAAAGTACAAGAAAGGTAATTAATAATCTGTCATTGCGTCACTGCATTATGATATGAAAGGCTCAGTACAGTGCGGCACAAAGTTTTTATGCGCATCCTGAGCGGAGAATGATGCGCTTGAAGCCACGTGGAGTTACAGCGCGCAGCGTGTCGAGTCCGCATTAAGAGGTTCAAAGCACAAAGGAAAATACATATTGATGGACAGTGGATTATACATTGTCTATCTATGCAATAGTTTATTGAGCCTTTTCTTTTAACAGTTTTAAATTTCAGTTACTGTGCGTGTGAAGAACAATTATAGAGCTCTGACTCTACTCTAGTGTTGTGATCACCCGGTAGAAAGTAACACGATTAAGTTACAGCAATAAAGTCCAGAAAGAAAGAGTTTCTTTATTCAAAACCATAGACCTTTATCTACAGATCAAGTATAATAGTATTAACATTGAATCATCTTGAAGATAGTTTCATCATTGACTAACCGAACACGACGGGCTGTTTGTGTGCCTTTTGTGGGGCTTAACAATAACATAGAATAGTATACGCACAATGCAGGATTTGAATCTGCCTCGTCTGATCGATACTCGATCCGGCAAAATTGGCAATATCTGAGCCGATACTGATCCTGAGTATCGGATATCGGATCGGTCGTAACCCTAACTACTATAATGTAAACACAAGTAGATGTAGACCTGGATGTACACCTGACCTTTCAGAAGGCTGCTCACGCATACTTTGTGATTGATTTGTACCCTTGATGCGCACTTTTGCCAAGCCCTCACTGATGCAAGCTCTTCAGCACACTTCTTTTCGACAGTCAAAGCGGGAGTTACGTTTTTGCATGTCGTGCAGAATAACCCTAAAGGCACCAAGGTGGTGGTGCCACCATATATATATATATGTATATATGTATATATATATGTATATATGTTTTTGTATATATGTATATGTATATATATGTATTTTATTATTTTATTATTTTTTTAATTAATGATGTATTTTAGGTTAAAGTAGAGTCTAGGCTCTTAGAGAGAATTTTTTTCAAGCAGATTAGCACCACCTTTTGGAAGTAGTGAGCATATTTATCATGCAATGTCACATTTTAACCACTAGATGGATTTACAGCTCTCTGTAGAAAGGATTGTAGATAGTAGTTGTTTTGGGACATTACTTTACTATTTTTTTTCAGGTTGTGGGTAACAGATTCTCAAAGACTATTTTTGTCAAGTTTTTCTTGTTTGTTTGGTTGGTTTAAAAGGCAATTAAATGGTAATTTGTTGTTTTAAATTATTACTTTATAATAGTCAAACCTGAACATTGCATTAGAAAGAGAGCAAATAGAAAGCATTTTGCTACCCAGTGTGTGTGCGTGTGTGTGTGTGTGCGTGTGCGTGTGTTCAGAGAGAGAGAGAGACAGCGTGTGACTTTTGCATTTTGGATCCAATGTCTCCCCTTTATTTGATTCATTGATTTTATTCCCACATATTCCCACATTTCTCTATTACAGTTTTACTGGTCTCAAATTTCCCTATGTGTTTGTGTGGGTGTGTGTGCGCGTGTGTTCAAGAGAGAGAGATAGTGTGCGACTTTTGCATTTTGGATCCATTGTCTCCCCTTTATTTGATTCATTGATTTTATTCCCACATATTTGCACATTTCTCTATTACAGTTACCAGTATATATTTCCCTATGTGTTTGTGTGTGTGTGTGTGTGTGTGTGTGTGATTCACCCCTTCACTGCTGTGTGTTTTTTTCTGCATCATGGCTTATTTGTAGATTGTACACACAAAAAAACTCTGTATTTTCATATTTTTGCCAATTTCCCATTCATTTCCTATGGCGGTCATTTTTGACCCGAAGGTCCCGAGTGTGACTATCATGTCCCCATTTTGTTTGTGTGTTCATATACCAAGTACCATAAAAGTCACCAAGTTTCGTACCATTACGATAAAGCATTTTTAAAAAAAAAAATTAAAAAATGTTGTTTAAAAATTTCGGTCATAAATGACCGAACTCTGCAGAGGGTTAAACGTTACTTTTCATTAAAATTCTATAATCCATGATTGCCGCCACCATATGATGTCATAATATAGAAATTAGATAGGAAAATGTAATCCCTACATTTTACATTGACTCTGTGGGGATCTGATCGGCATGGGGAATTTGCATACCATAATTAATAATTCATAATTAATGGGGTGTGACAAGACGCTTATCTCACAAGACGAGAAGAGAAACGAGATTGGGTTCACGAGAACAATGATTTGGATTGAAAGATGCCTGCATGGGAGACTCCAGATTCTCTACAGAAAAAACCCTGATGCCTAAAGGGTTAAAAATGTGGATGTGGATCCTAATATTCCTCTGATCTTTTCTCTTTTGTAATGTCTCTTAGCCATCTCTCTTCCAACAGTTTTTCTACAAATCTCCCTCTTGCTTGCTCTTTCTTCTATCACAAGTGTCTATGGCCCTACTGCTGATTGGCTAGTTTTTTGTGGTGCTTGGTCCAATCCAATTTCAACAGTGTTTTCCAGAAATTGCTTACTACATTAAACCAAACATCCACTTCTGTCATGTTCATTCAGCCAGGGTTGCCTGGTCTGCACAACAAAACTACTGCAATGGGCCAATCCAACCCACGGAATAAAAAATAAATTTAGCAACTCAAAAGTAGCCCAATTTTGCAGGAAAACCACAGACTTGACAACTCTGTAGTCAGCTATCCCCATGCTGGTGAAATGGTGGGATTGTGTGAACGCTGTCTATGCAGGCTGGTTAAGGACAGGTTTTAGTGTAGCATTGCGGAGCTGCTGCCCGGACAGTGGAATCACAGCACCACAGTTAATTTCAGCCTTGTGGCTAGAGCTCCAAATTCCAAGGCTATTGGCCCCACCCAGATTAGTCTTTATGTTCTTCTATATGCTGTTTTTCAGTAATATCAGTGACTATTTTTCAGTAATATCATTAATATTTGCATATAAGATTTCTGGTGTTTATTTAAATTTGTTTTAAAACCTAAATGTCATATTCATTATTATTTTTATTAATATTACTGTGCCTCCTTTCGGATAGTGTTCTCCATTTAACTGAAATATATATATATATATATATATATATATATATATATATATATATATATATATATATATATATATATATATATATATATATATATATTTTTTTTTTTTATATATATATTTTTTTTTATAGACCTGAAAATCAGAATCACAATGTCATCTGAGGAAGAGGAGGCGTCAAACAGTAACAGTGGTCAATCAGAAAGCAAGCTGAAGAGCAAGAAGCCACCCAGTCTGATGATTGCAATTCCCAAACCTGAGTCTGGCAAAAAGGTATGAAGTCTAAAATAAAGTCTTGTGTGGGCAAAAAACAGGATCCCACAGAATGCCATATATGTTAGGTTTACAATGCTGGTCAGAATTATTTGCCCCCTTGGTAAATATGATCAAATATGGATTTAAAAAATAAATCTGCATTGTTAATCCTTATTTAGCAAAAAATCTAACCTTTCATAGAAGTAAAAGAATTGATAGTGGGTGGGGAGGGGAATCACATTATGAAATAAATATTCCCTTTCGTCCTTGGAACTCCAACGTGTCGTCGGGGGAGTTCCCTGACGAATTGGAATCACGCTGAGGGAGTCAATTGCCTTTGAGGGAATGAAAACGAGCCAATGGACATTGGCATGCAAGATTTGCATTCCGCAACCCGCCTACCAGCGCGGGTATAAAAAGTGTAAGTAAACATTGCACAATGCTTTTTGCTTCGGAGCCTCACAGTGTGTTCTGTTTGAGCTGCTGTTCCTTGCCGAAGTCTGAATAAAAAAACGAGTCCTCTTGAAGTAAGAAGGTCCTCTTTGTTGCTGCTGTGACGGCGCTTCAGCGACCATCGCTTCCGCTATCGGCAACTAGTTGATTGCAGCACACGGGCATGCAGTTTCCCCGTGTGTCTGCTGCGGTAATCCCTCGGTGCTTTGGCGCATGAAAGAGCACTTTTCTTCTTTCTAAAAGCATCACAGGTGTTTTGCGTCCCTTTCCTGATGTCGTCTCACCCGTGCGTATCTGGATGCGGTCGGCTTCTCCCTCAGGAAGATTGTCACAAACACTGCCTCTCATGCTTGGGCTTAGCGCACACTGAGGCAGCATTTGTGAATGAGTCATGTTCTCATTGCGGGAACATGACTCTGGCGATGCTGCGTTCAAGACTGAGAACCCTGAAACATGGGGGAGTCCCTTCAGAAAATCCCCAATCTAGTTTGTCTGCCGGTTCAGTTCGGCAGACGGCTACTTCAGTGATTCCTGTTGGTGAGTGGATGAGGATTACAGTGAAGAATGTTCCATCTGGTGAAAGATCCTCTCAGGCTTCTCACTCCTCTAGTAGCTCGTTGCCATTGGCGCTTCCGGTGGAGTGGTCGGGGCCCTCTCGTGCGGTTCCAGTTGTCTACTTTAGGGGGCCGCATCTTCTGGTGATGACTCTGCGGGACTACCTCCTTCGTATGTGGTGGCTTCGGCTGAGCCGGACCCAGAGATGGCTGCTATGCTCGAACGGGCGGCCGCGAATGTCGGGCTTGTGTGGAACCCTCCACTTGGTCCTGAACCTTCGCAGCTAGATGATAGGTTTCTCGCAGTGGGCCGTGCTGTTGCCCCACGGTCCGCTCCAGTACCATTCTTCCCGGAAGTGCATGATGAGCTGAGGAAGTCTTGGCTGGCCCCTCTCGCGAACAGGCGTAGACATCCTTGCTCCTCCTTCCTCACCACCCTCGATGGCGGCGTGGCGCACAGGTATGAGAGAATCCCCCCAGTGGAGTGGTCGTTTGCGATGCAGCTGTGTCCGATGATCGCTTCCACTTGGTGGGGTGCCCCTTCACTCCCCTCCCATGCATGTAGGTTTTCCTCTGGTCTGACCAGGGATGCTTACATGGCATGTGGAGACGCCCTGCATGCCATGGCACTGCTTCAAGTCCATCTGGCCAAAGCACTCCATGACTTGCAGTTGGTCCACTGCACGTTCGCTGGATCGGGCGATGTCCACCTTGGTGGTCCAGGAGTGCCACTTGTGGCTTACCCTTGCAGGATATGCGCAATGTTGAGAAGAACAAACTTCTCAACTTCCCCATATCCCAAAGCAGCTTCTTTGGCGACGTGGTGGAGAGCTTTGCCCAAGAGTTCTTCGCCGCCCAGAAGCATTCGGAGGCAATAGGGCATGTCCTGCACAGTAAATGGGCTGCTGCTGGCCCGTCTACTGTCGCCACAGAGCCTCCGGCTGCTTCTCGTCGCGAGGGCATCCTCCGGCACCAGCTTCTCCTTCAGGGCAGCAGTCCAACCCTGGAGGGCGGAAGTCTGGTCGCAAGAGGCGCCCCCGGCCCCTTCCCGTAAGAAGAATGGAGGGAAGCGTTCCTGAGACGGGCGACCTGAGGGAGGACCTGGATGCTGCTCTTGCCTCTGCACACCTCCTTCCCCCGGGGAGGGCCGGGCGAAGAATTTTCTGTTTTCTTTTCTTTCTGATCTGGTCAGCGGTACCCAATGAAAGGTTAGGATTTTGCACATTTTTTGATGGATAGATCAAAAGGATAAACAATGCAGATTTATTTTTTACAGCCAGTTTTGATCATATTTACCAGGGGTGCCATCAATTTTTACCATGACTGTAGGTACATCTGATTTGATTTAACATTGTATTAGCCTACACTGTAAATGCTTTCTGAAAATAACGCCGACATAGCTGAAATGATTTTACAAATGCGTGATTTACAAACAAAAGTAAAGCATGATAAATATATCAAGAAAGCTTAAGTGAGCATATGAAAATACATCAATAATTCTCAAAATATGCAAGCTTAAGACTAATAGGCATTGTTTTTAAAGCAGTGACTGGAGTCACACGACAGCTTGTGTGCCTGAAGAGGAACATGTGTTTTCTTAAGTGTTCTTAAGTTTCATAAGTTTTGATTATTAATGTTCACTGACACAAACTGAAACTTACATTTCCTCATGAGGCATTTCCAATAAAGTACAGTGGATTAATATAGTTTTTTTAATGACTTCTTTGCAGTGTTTGTCAAGACTAATTAAGACATAAATAATTTAATAATTTGAAGTATTACAAAAATACATGTAGTGACGCTCCGAAGCTTGCTTCAAACTTGAACGGTCCTTGCAATGAACCACTGCTTCGGAGCTTGTATCATTACGTCACTAGTCACTAGCCTGGTGGCTGTATTTCTCATAAAAGTGAGGCCAAACCATGGCAACACCGTGGGTTGTAGTAGTCGGTGTTTGGATTGGCGTTATTATTGAGAGTGGATTGAGTTTATTTTAGTGTTGTGATGGAGCCAGCGAGAAAGATAAGTCATTCCCAAGTTTGGGAACACTTTAAACTTATTTCCCCGAATAAGGTTAGTTCTTTGACATTTCTGCATACAAATATTTTTACATATGTAGTGAATGATATGGAGAAAGACAGAAACTTTAAAAACCCTCTGCTACATTATACAAGTCCAGTTTCACAAGCACATCCCTTTTAACATACAGAAATATCAGTCCCACCAGTTAACAAGTTGTAGAGTTCTGCTTCCCACAGGAAAGAAGCAGTAATGTAATTGTTTCTATAGTCATGGAAACCATTGCAGAAATTACAGGGACTTTTATCGGTTGTAAATGGAATCATAGTGGTCTCTGTGGGTCTCGGCTTCTATTGGTGGGGGCATTAAATCCTAATGGAATATGTCCTACACATAATGACCAATACATTCTTATTCCAAGGCGTCATATACGACACTTTTGCCAAAGCGTAAACATCCAACACACATGGCACCCTTTAGCATCAAATGAGATGCTTTGGTTATGGTAGTTTTAGGTATGGGGTAGGGTTAGGGTTAGACCACTAGGAGGCGCCTTCTGCCCCATATATATCTGCATCTCATTTGATGCTAAAGGGTGCCATGTGCGTTGGATGTTTACGCTTTTGGCAAAAGCGTTGTATATGACGCTTTGGGATGAGAACGGGCTCCCTAAACACACTAAAAAAATTATTCTGTA
Organism: Hybognathus amarus; assembly: GCA_030378365.1. Taxonomy (NCBI): domain Eukaryota; kingdom Metazoa; phylum Chordata; class Actinopteri; order Cypriniformes; family Leuciscidae; genus Hybognathus; species Hybognathus amarus. The sequence continues at coordinate 38,605 of JAQIUQ010003492.1, read as the reverse complement.
GTGGTTTAAATGCTAAAAGCAAATGGTTATTGGTATTTTAATAGAAACCATTAGAATTTCTGTGATTGTTTCCAACTTTTTTTAAGCTGGTCTGATCTTCTGTCCTTGTCTAAAGAAATAATTACACACACACATCATGCTTAATGATTTATTGTCAAGGTGAACTCATGAAATTCATCAGCATCTTTAAAATTCACCTACATAAATGAGTTTCACAGCAATAACGCTGTTTCAGCTTTGATCGCCACGGCAAACACGTAATAAGCGGGGCGTTAACATACATGCCTACTTGCATTTTATGGTCGTCAGCTTTGTTGCATTACATTTACTTCACCAGGAGATGGTGCTGCAATTTCTATCTGAATGAAGCTTCGAGTAATGAACCAATTTCGATACAATTGTATCAGAAAGCAATAATGCTTCGAAACGCTTCATTTGGCCATCACTAAATACATGCATTCTTCCTACTTTTTTGCTTCATGTTCTTGGCACTTTTTTGTTCTTTTTTTCCTGCTACAGACATGTAGCTTTATTTGGAATCCAAACGCATACACCAAGACACATGTGTCACGGAATGGGTAAAACAGAAAGCAAAGATCCAAGTACATGAAGGATAATTATTACACAAACAAAACAAACTACAAACCAAAACCACCCCATAGGGCAAAACAAGAGAGAACTCGGGTATGCATCAAAAACACAAGGGAAACATAGATAACGAACCAGCACAGGACTGCAAAAACAGGAAGACTAAATTGGGAACAAACAAGGAAAGTAGCAAACAACAGGTGGAAAGGAATAATCAATTATCAGGTAACGAGATTGGAGGGGCTGACAATTGACGAGAGCACATGGCTCAGGAATAAAAAAAAAACATATGCTCACAATAAACCAGACTAACAAACACAGGACAAACCAGGAATGTCAGAGTTCTGTCAGAAATATTATCCAGACAGAATTGACAGAATAACATGTAATGTCCTGTGGCACCGCATACTTGATTCTGAAACAGTACTTAAGTAAATTATTAAAAGTTAGTATAAATTAGTAAGTATTAGTATATAAAAAAATGTCCACATGACTGAATCAGTTGAGGATGCATATTACTGTCATGTTTACATTATATATTGAAAGGGGCAAGGGGGCCTCACGCAACTTGTGTATTTTGCACAGGAGGACTGACACTGGATGCATCCAAGCTAAATTTAAGTTGCCATAGTACAGAGTCTGAATACTGGTTATTTTTTTTTTCTTTTTAATAAATTTGCTAATTTATCGCACGTCTGGGATTTGCTTTATTATGAAAAAAGCACAGTCTTAGCAAAAAAGGGCCTGAGGACTTAAATGCTCAACTTAAAGAATGAATAGATATAGATTAATAAACAAAATAGATATTCAATGGTGTTTATGAATATATTTATGAAATAAGGCATTAGATTAAATAATTTATTCAAATGGGTTCAATAAAAAAGCTGGGTAATTTAAATAAAACTTTCTTTTAGTTGTTAATTGCTATACACTAAACCATATCATGACACAACATATCATGGCTGCAGACTTTTATTAGTTCAATAGTCTTTAAGAGATATCCAATTGTTTTGTTTAAAGTTGACAGAGGCAATACAGCTGTATTGCTTTAACTGAGTTTTAACTATTTTGTGTGTTTTATAGTCCCTGCGGCCATCTTTAAAGAGTGTGAGTCTACAGCAGTCAAGTGAAGTATTATCAGACAGCAGTCCATCTACAAGGGACCGAAGAACACTCAGGAGGCAAACGTCACTCTCTCAGAGCATACGCAGGTAAACTTAACCATCACAGATGAATGTGTGGATAAAGAAATACATTTAAAAATGTCCTTATTAATCTCAAGTGGAAATGCAGGTATCTATATGGGTGGGTGGGGGGCTGCAGCAATGGAGCTGCAGCCAGTGAGATCGCTGCAAGAAATAACATAAAGAAAGTGTCTAAGGAAAAGGAAGCCTATGAACCTGAAACCAAAGAAAATAAAAGTATGTCTTGTGAGTAGTGTGAAAAAACTGAGACAAAACAGGATTTATTAGTTGTGGGTAAAATGAGTTTGTGATGTTTATGGTTGAGGTAATTAACTGTTTGGCACAGAAAGACAGAAAAGATCAAAATAATAGTTAAATCAGTGGAAAAATATCTAGGAATGAAAGGGCTTAATTGTGAAGTAGTGGAAGAAATGATAGTGGCAGGAAGCGCAAACTCACAGATATGGGCTGGTGGCTCTTTATGATATTAGCTATATTGCAATGGAACTCCAGAAGCCTTATAGCAAATGGACATGAATTCAAGAATTTTGTTTCAGATTTAGCAGATGGACCTCATGTAATATGTGTGCAAGAAACATGGTTAAAACCACAGCTGGATTTTGTATTGTATGTATAAACTTCGATTACAGAGAGAGAAATAGGAAAGGGTGGAGGAGTAGCAATTTTTATTAAAAGTGAGGTAAGATATAAACTTATTATTAAAGGGAAAGAATATGAATCTGTTGTAATTGAAGTGTGGTCAAGGGAAAATAGTATAAAAATAGTCAATTTTTTACAACCCTTGGAATAAATTAGGTACTGATATGTTGGAATTAGTTTGTGGATCAATGCAGGGTAAAGTAGTGTTATGTGGGGATTTTAATGCACACAACACATTATAGGGAAGTAAAAATACAGATATAAATGGATTAGTAATAGAGAGATTTATAGATGATAAGGAGCTGGTGTGTATTAATGATGGAAGGGGCACACGGTGTAATAGTTCAAGTAATACAGAAAGTGTTATTGATCTAACACTAGTGTCAATTGGAATTGCAGGAGTTAGTGCATGGGAAGTAATATGTAGATCGACAGTGGGTAGTAATCACTATCCAATAATAACTAAGATTGGCTGGCATAGAGATGCACCAGGATAGGGAAGCAGAAATACCTAGATGGAAATTAGATAAAGCTGATTGGCAGACATTTCAAGAAATTAATGAGACTAAATGTGTAGAAATATTGAGTAGAGATATAACAGATGTGGAGGAAATGAGTAGTGCAGTAGTTGCAGCCATTATACAAGCAGCAGAAGAAACAATTCCTAAAAGCAAAGGAAATAATAAGGGGAAAAGTGTGCCGTGGTGGGATGAGAGCTATAGAATAGCAGTTAAAAGAAGAAACAAAGCATTTAGACAGGTTAAAGCATTTCATACACTAGAAACATTAGTTAGGTACAAAAGGGCACAAGCAATAGTTAGGAACACGATTAGATTGTTTTGATTAAAGCAGAGCTTTTGGTAGAAACCTTAACCTTGCGTAAAAATCCACAACTCTGGAAATTTATCTGCAGTGGATAAGCAGCATAGGAACCAGATACTGTTGTTAAATCCTGTAATTAAAGAGAGGAGAACTGTATCAGGAGGAGATATGGACCTGCCTTTAATGTGTTTGAATTAAAAAGGGCTATCTTAAGTGCACGACAGACAACACAAGGGAAAGATGCTGTATGTTATAGCATTCTAGGGCATATGAAAGATGTGTCCCTGGAGGTGGTATTAACCCTCTGGAGACAAATGTGTTTTGGGGCCCTTTGTATGTTTTGACATGCACTGGCATTTGTGCTTTTTTCAGTTATTTATAAACATGTTAATGGAAAAGGTGTAAATTCACTCTATATAGCACAAACGGGGCTACCATAATATGTGAGCAAAATGTATGTACATGTTTGTATTTTTAAGAGAATAACGTTTATGCGTGGTTATTAAAAAAATTAAAATGAAAGTTGCTGAAATAAGACCACAAAACACATACTATATATGTGTCCTGTAAGAAAAAATGATGTGGACGTTGAAGATCTCAAAATTGAAGTTTATTTACAGCATAGCAGTGGCAAGGCACACGACGCACCTTGGGTTCACCGGCGTGAGAATGAACCCCAAAATAATCTCAGCTCAAACATTTTATACTGTATTCCATTCGTCTTCCCCTCAGCATGTAAATGAAGTACAGGAGTCAGCCCATTTCTCCAGTCCTAATCTCATCAGCATAACTCACTCTCATTCACACCTTGATGATAATCCAGTCAGACCAACTGATCAATTTAACTTACAATAGAGAGAATAGGACTGGCAGAACTCTCATGCTAAACAGTTGACATCATCATCATCACAACTCCAACGTGTAAAACACAAAGTACATCACTTCGATGTAGAACGGTCAAATGTTTAAAGGTGATAATATCTCTCAGAAACTCCCTAATCAAGATGGTTCTTGAATATCCGCCGTCGCTCCCACACTACAGGTGATGAACGTGCCTGTGATGCTTTTAAGATTGTAAGGAATTGATTCTATGATAAATAAGCTCTTTTAAGTGAAGGAACATTTCAATATAATCTATATTGGAGTGGAAGTTTGATCGGAGCGGACTATAAATTCTTACAGTCCGCCCTTTGATGCTCTTGGCCACAAGTAGCATCACATCCACTCCCATTTCCTAAATAACACCTCCCTTTCCTGGTGGGCAGGTGCCCAGTGGCAGTGCCGTCCTGTCTTAGGTTGCCCACCTAATGCCATCGGTAGAGTCTTACCCGTCATCGGAACGACACCTCATGCACACTGGTTACAGCTCTACTTCACTTGAGCAGACTTATCATAGTTTGTGTTAAGAAATTATTATTATTTTTTTTTGTAAAAATATTTGGGTTTGAGAGAGGTAATCAAGAACCATCACATCCAACGGGAACATCCAATATTGATCATAGAATTAATTTCAACCTGACGTTTCAACATGGAACACATACAACATAACATAACACACTGACCGATAATAAGAATGATACATACACAAACAGCATTTTTAAAGGTAACATCCCAAAGTAGTGATGTTAGCATATTGGTTTAGTTTTGATAACTCAAACAATCAACAATCAATAGACAATATAGTTTGTGCGTGTGTGTGTGTGTGTGTGTTTTTCATTTTCTCAGTGTGGACATCCTTTATCCACATGTGTGTATCCACTAGACAACAATAATGCAAATAAGTATGCATATACTTGTCTCTTCATGTTCAGTCTTTGTGTCTTTGTGCATTTCTTAGAGTGGGTTTGTCCTCTGCACACTTGTTTTCCATCTATGTGCAAAGACTGCTGTCCACAGTCTCTGAAATGGTTTAATCTCTTCTCGTTTCTTTTCTCATTGTCCATTCTTTTTCACATGAACCCTAAGTCCTTCTAGAAGAAGCAGTCACTGGTGTTGTGTCGAGTCTGTGCCTCCTCATCAGTTCCATCCCTCCATCTCCTGGTGGGTCTCATGGTTTCTAGATCTTTTAGGCCTGGATTTCTGGATCTTGCAGGTCTGGAAATCTCTGCACTCTGTTATTTTTCTTGAGAGAATCCCCTGGCTCCACTGGTTCTTCCTTCTCGTCCTTCAAACGTCCATGTCATCTTTCTCCAGGAGGTTACACGTTTCAGGCAAACATCTCACTGCTTCTATCTGAAATAATGATCAAAAGAAGAGGTTGCCCCCCCTTTCCCCCACAATCATCTTTTCACATTCAAACATCAAAGTCACATAAATTTCATCTCAAAACATCAAACTTCAGAAATGTTTAAAAAAATATTCTAAACATAATGCCATTAAAACATTTGTTATAAATTACAACTACATAGCAATGCTAATAAAACATGTTTCATAAATCATAAAGAATCACCCCCCTTTTGATAGTAAACCCTTTTCTAAAATGTTTTACTATCATAAACCTAATTCTTCTTTGCATCAGCATCTGCTTGTGACTGAGTTAGAGTCCTGTTGCTCATGCAGTGATACGTTGGACAAGGTGTGAATCACTTCTTTATTTCCTTTCAACAGTGCCAACTGGGTTTCTAAATTGCCTATTTTCTTAAGCAAACCATGATAGCTCATCTTTCTGTTGTGTGACAAGTGACACCTTCTTGCCTTGTGCCCCATCAGTCCACAAGCAAAACAAACAACTTCCTGATCTTCCTTTCTTTTCTCCAAACAATGCCTTACAATGTGACCATCCTTTCCACATGCATGACAGACAAAGCTTTGAAGAGGTCTCTCACTGTCTTGACAATGTCTAGCAATGTGACCAGCTTTTCCACATGCATAGCAAATAATAACACCTTCTGAATTTATTCTTGCCAATCTCCTTGGTCTATGATGGAAACCATTAGACCATGTAGTAGAACACACTCTCCCGCCAACGGCAGCAACTGGATGTCTAGATTTGACAGTTTTCATTTGACTATTTGGTGCATTATTGTTGTAAAACTGTGTCATTTTACCAATAATGTCAGTGTATTCAGAGAGTGGTGTCACAAGCATTGTCACAGCAGACCGGGTGAGTGGGTCACATTTGTTAATCAAGGCGGTCTTGAAACTGACATCATTCTTAGTAATATCAGGATTGCCACTGAAAGTTTTAAACATCTCCAATAATCGTTCTGAAAAGGCTCCTGGATGTTCCCCTTTTCTCATGCGCATCTCAGATATCCTATCCCAATCAACTGACATCACACCTAAGACTTCAAGCAGTGCCTTTTTCCTCTCTGACTTATTAGCCGTTCTGTCCTTTACATTCTGAGTTAAGGCTCCAGACAAAGTGTCAGGCAAGCACATCCTTAACACAACGCACACATCACCATCTGTTAAATTGTACACTTCAGCATATTCCTCCAAGTTTTTCAGAAAATCTAATGGATCTTGTTTGGCAGGATCAAATTTACCAATATTCTTGATCATAGTTTCTAGTTCAGTTGGATTAAATCCTCTGACTATGGTAGAGGTCATTGGTTCTTCTCTTCCTTCACTAGTACGCATAGTCATCGTAGTGTGGACTGGTGCCATGGGAAATCTGACTCTACAGTCTGAGTATTGGCTACTGAATGTCTGAGAATCTTTTTCCCAACCCTCCGCTCTGTCTTCCTGCAAATCTGGCATTTCTGGAACTGGGTTACACAATCTGACACCTAACAATGTCTTACCATGATTTTTCTCAGTTGTGTCACTCTTTATCATAAACTGACAAGTTGCCTTTGCTTCTTCCAAATTTTTGGACAATGTTTCCACAGATGATTTAAGCATACTATTGTTCGTTCTAAGAAGTGCGATCTCATTCTGCATCTTGACCTTTTCTTCTTTCCATATCATTTCACTAGCCAGGTAATCTTTTGTAGAAATTACCCCAACACTGAGTCGCTCATTTTCAGCCTCTAACTCATCTACTCTCCTCCTAGTTACTTTGTATGAAGCAAAAAGTGCTTGAAGCGCATTAGCAATTTTCCCATTTTTGTTCTTAGGCATTTTGGGATCATTTTCAAACTTAGAGATCGCCCACTTGTACGGCTTATCAACAATATTCTCTATTCCATCAAACATTCCCTGAGAACCGTGTTTAGCGATGTATTTCACAATAATTTCTTCCATTTTCAAAAGTTTTATCTGGCTTTAGACTATATCGTGATCTAATAGTTATTCACAAAGTCTGATTTTAAATAACTACCATTAGTATAATTATTCACAGCTCCAGTACTTCGGACGCAAATGAACAAAATAGCCACACCACCTGAGGCTTAACTTAACCATTGCCACAGTCTTTTGGACCTTAAATGTCACAGAGCCACAGTGTCAGACTCACTAATCTACACTATAAAACACAATCGTATGTGAAATAATTCTGTGACCACACTGCGTCGGGTTTAATTCAATTACTTTAGAATTTCCTCAGAATTATTACAACTTCACAATTGGTTTTAAGTTGGCTACATACACTTTTTGAAACTTTACTTTAGAAATAACTGCTTAACAACTCCTCTTATAACACACAATAGTTGTGAAATAATTCTGTGACCACACTGCGTCGGGTCTATTCAATCAGGCCTACTTTAGAATTTCCTCAGAATTATAACAACTTCACCAACAGTTTCAAATACGTTAGAAACATACACATTTGTTTCAGTTACTTTAGAAACAACTGCCTATAACACGTAAGATGAAATAATTCTGTGACCACACTGCGTCGGGTCTATTCAGTTACTTTAGAATCTTTTTCAGAATTATTACGGCTTCACAATTGGTTTCCAATAGGCTGCATACACTTTTGTTTCGGTTACTTTAGAAACAACTGATCTAATATAATTCTGCCACCACACTACTTCGGGTTTATTCATTTACTTTAGAATCTTAACAGAATTATAAGAGGCCAACACTTAGTTTCAGTTACTTTAGAAACTTTACACTTAAGCACTTTGTTTCAATTACTTTAGAAACAACAATTCCAAAACAACTCTGCCGCCACACTACTTCGGGCTGATTCAATTCCGTTAGAATCTTAAACAAAATCGTACAGAATAGGCTTAACAACTCCTCCTATAACACGCAATAGTTGTTAGATAATTCTGTGACCACATTGCGTCAGGTCTATTCAATTACTTTAGAATTTACTGAGAATTATAACAACTTCTCCAACAGTTTCAGATACGTTAGAAACATACACATTTGTTTCAGTTACTTTAGAAACAACAAATCTAATAAAATTCTGCCACCACACTACTTCGGGTTTATTCACTTACTTTAGAATCTCAACAGAATTATAAGAGATAAACTTATCCCAAGTTTCAGTTACTTTAGAAACTTTACACTTAAGCACTTTGTTTCAATTACTTTAGAAACAACAATTCTAATACAACTTTGTTACCACACTACTTCGGGTTGATTCAGTTCCGTTAGAATCTTAAACAAAATCGTACAGAATAGGCTTAACAACTCCTCCTGCTAAGACTGAATAAACACAATTCTCTTCTGTCCTGAAATTTTCCTTTTTCTAGATTTTTTTAAACAAGGAGTTTCCTGACAAAACAGCATTTAAATGAAAGAAAACAGCTTTTTTCTTACCTTTTCCCCCGCTTTTTTTGTTGAAAACCTCCTGAAAAGGGTGGCTCGCCAGTGTAAGAAAAAATGATGTGGACGTTGAAGATCTCAAAATTGAAGTTTATTTACAGCATAGCAGTGGCAAGGCACACGACGCACCTTGGGTTCACCTGCGTGAGAATGAACCCCAAAATAATCTCAGCTCAAACATTTTATACTGTATTCCATTCGTCTTCCCCCTCAGCATGTAAATGAAGTACAGGAGTCAGCCCATTTCTCCAGTCCTAATCTCATCAGCATAACTCACTCTCATTCACACCTTGATGATAATCCAATCAGACCAACTGATCAATTTAACTTACAATAGAGAGAATAGGACTGGCAGAACTCTCATGCTAAATAGTTGACATCATCATCATCACAACTCCAACGTGTAAAACACAAAGTACATCACTTCGATGTAGACCGGTCAAATGTTTAAAGGTGATAATATCTCTCAGAAACTCCCTAATCAAGATGGTTCTTGAATATCCGCGTCGCTCCCACACTACAGGTGATGAACGTGCCTGTGATGCTTTTAAGATTGTAAGGAATTGATTCTATGATAAATAAGCTCTTTTAAGTGAAGGAACATTTCAATATAATCTATATTGGAGTGGAAGTTTGATCGGAGCAGACTATAAATTCTTACAGTCCACAAGACTTTTGACTAATGGGTGTTGCCGCTTCAAGTTCTGGCCTCAAAATTATGTGAAAATCATCCTGCCTAATCGTTAACATAAAACAAAACATTAATTTATACTTTGTATGACAGTTTTTTGTCAGAAGAGGTTTATGCATGGGAGTGGTAATGGCCTATCAATATTAATGAGATTCAGACCAGGGGTGTGAACAACACTCCCCCAATGGCTTATGGCCTATCAAGTGAAGCAGCCTGAACAAAGAATGAGAGGAGATTCAAAGGTTTTGTTTTTCAATGAAGAAATCCATTGAATTCGCCTCAGAATTAATAACATCATTCGCTACGATATTCAGTGGGCATTCCGATTCGGCGCAGAGTTCTGTTGTAAACCATAAATCAGATCAAACAGCGCTGACGTGGAAACCAGGAGAAACACTTATAGAAGACTTTCAATACACAAATCAGCAACATTCACCATAAATATGATAATGTGACAGAAATAGTCAAACGCTTACAAGTAGCCTACTACACATCTTTTTTCAGCACTTCAAAGCTATAATATAAATGTTTTATATTTTTGTATTTTTTATGTGATGACCAACACATTTTTTTGTCCTAAAACGAAAAATTTTAAGATGTTGGAAAACTCTTATTTAAACACTTATTTTAAAAAAAGTAAATTAATAATAATACACCATTGTAAACAGTAGGATGCTTATTGGTTATTTCACTCCTTAATATTTATGTTTTCACTACTTTTTTAAATTAATATTAAGACATTTTAAAAGATAATAACTAAAGTTAATTTCATCTACACCCTAAATTAAGCTTAGTGATTTATTGTTAGCCCCAGTGCTACCAGATTTGTATTTTTTATAGAACTTGGTGTGAGTTCTCATTTGAGGTGGTGCTGCCCTCAAATTTAAATCTGGAGCCCTGTGAACTTACAATAAAACAGCATATCATAGTGTTATGTCTATTTATTATTGAAGAATTTGCCAGTATTACAGTTATTTTGGGGGAAATTTGAATAATTGCACTGCAAGCTGATTTAAGGTGTGCCCCTAAATTTTCTGCTTGTGCTCCTAAAATTTTCAGTCAGGGGCAATAGCGCTTCTAGTAAAAAAAAGTTAGTCTGGAGCCCTGTTGTCCCTGTAAGTCCCACATGCACCAAACTTCATTGCAAAGACGTCTTTTAGGAGCTTTGGGCTTGTGTAGAAATTGTCCATGTACACATGGTACCCAGAGCCTAAAACTTTACAGTCCAAAAGAGATGTTACAGCATCATATGACAGGCCTGTGGGAAAGTTGTTCTTTCCGGTGTACACAGAAAAGTCCAAAGTGTATCCATTTGATGAGTCCGCAAGAACAAACAGCTTGAATCCCCATCTGGTTGGCTTGGCTTTCATGTACTGTGTCATACCGTTGTGTGCTTTGCATGCCCCCATTCTTTCATCCACCGCTAAGTTTTTTTTTTAGGATGATAGATAGCTTTATGAGCATAACGGATAGTGTCCATGAGAGGTTTGACCCTGGAAAGATGGTCATGTTCAGCTGTGCCCCTCTTTCTGTCATTCTCCTTATCTGCATCTGGATGACTCATGTGCACATTCCATGAAATTCATTTTCATTTATCATACAGGAAAATTCAACAGCAACAGTATAGTTACAGTAAAACGGGCCTGGCTCAGTTTAAAAACTGGTTTACAGCAGGTTCCTGTTCTGCAGCAACATAAAACAATAAACAGAATTTCAGCACATTTATACAAGACATTGAATAAACAAACTAACTAAACAAAACATAAAATACGGAAAAACAAGAATAAAAACAGTACATGAGAGCAGTGTGTACAAATTTGACTAATGAGAAGAAACTGTTTATATGACTTTTTGAGGTATGTTAAGGATTATAATGTTCGAATATGATAAGGAATGTCATTCCAAATTTTTGTGTAAGTATAGAAATACGATTTTTGACCGTAGTTATTTTTGTACTGTGGAACTGGAATGAGTGCCTGCGAGAGAATGAAGGGCGGCATCCATCAGACTGAAGGTGACAGTTTAATTGCCCCCTCATAAAAATAACCCCCGCCCCTTTTTACCCCTCCCACCTGCCCACTTCTGGTCTGACCACGTGACCGTGGGAAAATTCCCACGGTCTCCCCTCCTCTTCCTACCCCTCACCATCCCTCACCACCTCCCCTTCTGGACTGGTCACGTGATCGTGAGAAAATTTTCCCACGATACGGAACCCCATCCGATTCCGGTACCGGACTGGACACCTGTTGTACATCTGTTACGGATACCTGTCTTGTTCAATGTAAAAATGTACAAAATGACAGAAAACAATACATTTTAAAATCTTTATGGATGACAGAACACAGAGATGGGTTTAGTTTTTTTATTTTTGTTTTTTAATTACAGAAAAGGATCATAACATAGTCAAGTCAAGTCAAGTCACATTTATTTATATAGCGCTTTTTACAATACAGATTGTGTCAAAGCAGCTTCACAGTGATAACATGAAAGTAGTACAACACAGATCAATAATATTGTTAACTATTAAATATTAAATAATAAATAAATAACCCCAACTAAGCAAGCCAACAGCAGACAAAGCAAGGCGACAGTGGCAAGGAACCAAAACTCCATCAGATTGGATGGAGAAAAAACCTTGGGAGAACCCAGGCTCAGTCGGGGGCCAGTTCTCCTCTGGCTTACATTCATATTGTTAATATATAAATATGAAATATAAATATTGTATATATATAATACGGAGCCATAACATATCGCCAGTTTTGAGTCGTCTCTTCACAGGCGTTGGGGCATCTTAAATCCCTGTGGGAGGCTGGATACAAACTGGACCTGACAAGCGCCATTTTCTCGGGACAGACGTCCCGAGATAACAGCAGAAAGGCAGATGGGAAATAATTAGCATAGCTGATGTTCAGAATGATTTCCATTATACAGGAGTCGGTGTTAGAAAAACACTATCTCAAAACTCTCCGCAACCCAACCATACGCGCCGACCCGTTTGACTAAGGCTGTCGAGCCCCACTGGCGCGGTAAATACAGGATCAGTGGCAAACGGTTCCGTATGGCATAACAGAGGACTAAAAGGTAAGCATTATGTGAATGCTGACTGAAGAGATGCGTCTTCAGTCTAGTTTTAAACTGTGGTAGCGAGTCAGAGCCTCGGACCGTATCGGGCAGGCTATTCCAGAGTTTTGGAGCTAAATGCGAGAACGCCCTCCCTCCTTTAGTGGACTTAGATATCCTAGGAATGACCAGAAGCCTTGAATTTAGTGATCTTAAGGAACGCGTTGGATTGTAGGGCGAAAGAAGGTCTGTTAAGTACATTGGAGCTAAACCGTTTAGGGCTTTATAGGTCATTAGTAGTATTTTGTAGTTGATACGGAACTTAATAGGTAACCAGTGTAGAGATGATAAAATCGGTGTTATATGATCGTATTTTCTTGACCTAGTTAGAACTCTAGCGGCTGCATTTTGGACTAACTGTAGCTTGTTTATTGAGGATGCAGGACAACCGGCTAATAAAGCATTACAGTAATCTAGTCTCGAGGTCATAAATGCATGAACTAACTTTTCTGCATCAGAAACAGATAGCATGTTACGTAGCTTAGCAATGTTTCTAAGGTGGAAAAAGGCTGTTCTTGTAACATATGAAATCTGATTTTCAAAAGACAAGTTGCGGTCTAGTATAACACCCAGGTCTTTTACTGTAGTGGATAAAGTAACAGGACATCCATCTATATTAAAGTTGTATTGTAAGAGGTTTTGTGAGTAGTTTTTTGGACCAATAAGTAATACCTCCGTTTTATTTCTGAATTTAATAGCAGGAAATTACGCGTCATCCAGCATTTTATATCTTTGAGACACTCGGTCAATTTAGATGAGTTAGTGTTTTCGTCTGGTCGTGATGAAATATATAATTGAGTATCATCAGCATAGCAGTGGAAATTAATTCCATGTTTTCTTATAATGTTACCAAGTGGCAGCATATATATAGAAAATAGCAGAGGGCCTAAAGCCGATCCTTGCGGTACTCCATGGTCTACTGGCGTTATCTTTGATTTTTCCCCATTTAAACAAACAAAATGAGAACGGTCCGATAAGTACGATCTAAACCAGCTTAATGCCTGTCCCTGAACACCAGTGTAGTTTTGTAGTCCGATCCAAGAGTATTTTATGATCTATAGTATCGAACGCAGCACTTAGATCAAGTAGGACTAATATTGAGATACGGCCTTGGTCAGAAGCTAAAAGTAAGTCATTTGTAATTTTAACTAGCGCAGTTTCTGTACTATGATGCGGTCTGAATCCTGACTGGAATTTTTCATAGATATCATTTTCTTGCAAAAAAGAGCACAACTGAGCGGACACAACTTTTTCTAGTATTTTTGACATAAATGGAAGATTTGAAATAGGTCTGTAATTTGCTAAGTTATTTGAGTCTAATTTCGGTTTCTTAATGAGAGGTTTTATTACTGCCAGCTTGAATATTTTTGGAACATGACCTAAAGATAAAGACGAGTTAATAATATTGAGGAGAGGCTCTTCCACTACAGGTAATAGTTCTTTCAGTAGTTTAGTGGGTATTGGATCTAATAAACATGTTGTTGGTTTAGAAGCAATGATAAGTTTATTTAGCTCTTCCTGTCCTATCGCTGTAAAGCGGTGTAGTTGTTCTAGAGGAGCCATAATTGAGGCTGAATCATGGGACACCATAGAGGATTGTACATTTATAATTATGTTGTGGATGCTTTCTATTTTCTCATTGAAGTAATTCATAAAATCATTACTACTAAACTGTAACGGTATATTTTGCTCTGGTGATGTCTGTTTATTTGTTAGTCTAGCCACGGTGTTAAATAAAAACCTTGGATTATTTTGGTTATCTTCTATTAGTTTGCGAAGATGCTCAGCCCTGGCTGTTTTTAGAGCCTTTTTATAACGTGACATACTGTCTTTCCACGCGATTCTGAAGACCTCTAAATTAGTTTGTTTCCATTTACGCTCTAAGATACGAGTTTCTCTCTTGATAGCATGCGTATCACTGTTGTACCAGGGTGTTTTAGTTTTCTCTCTAACCTTTTTTAATCTTATTGGTGCAACAATATCTAAAGTACTAGAGAAAATGGTACTCAAACTGCTAGTCATTTCCTCTAACTCATCTGTTTGTTTGGGTTCATTTAGCAGCTTAGATAGATCAGGTAAGCTATTTGAGAATCTATCTATAGTGGTTGGAAGGATTGTTCTGCCTTTTCTATAACGTGGCGCAACGTGACATATTTCAGCAGTACGTATTATGCAGGTCACCATGTAATGATCAGTGACATCATCGCTTTGCGGTATAATATCTATATTAGTTGGATCGGTACCATATGATATAATTAAATCTAGTGTATGATTTAGACGATGAGTGGGGCCACTGACGTTTTGTTTGACCCCAAAGGAGTTTAATAAGTCTGTAAACGCAACCCCTAAAGCATCATTTGTATTATCTACGTGTATGTTAAAATCTCCAACAATTATTGCTTTATCGACATTCATCAATAGATCCGACAGAAAGTCTGCAAACTCTTTTAGGAATTCAGCATAGGGCCCTGGAGGTCTATATACAGTAGCCAAGGCTAGAGATAATATGGATTTCTTTCTTACATCTAAGAGCGTAACATTTAGCACAAGTACTTCAAAAGAATTAAACCTGTGACCTGTTTTCTGAGTAACGTTAAAAATATCTTTATGGATTGTTGCAACACCGCCGCCACGGCCGATCAGACGAGGCTCATGCTTATAACAGTATCCTGGTGGACTAGACTCATTTAGACCGAAATACTCATTCGGTTTAAGCCAGGTTTCAGTAAGGCACAGAACATCAAAATTATTATCTGTGACCATTTCATTAACAATAACCGCCTTAGGTGTGAGCGATCTAATGTTTAGAAGACCTAGCTTTAAAAATTGTTTTTGTTCACTGATATTTAGATTTTCTGGTTTAATTACAGTTAGATTTTTGCTAGATCTTACACTAGATTTATTGTTTGGCTTCATTAAACGAGGAATGGACACTGTTTCTATATAATGCTCCACACTATGCATATTAGTTAAATTAGGACAGCAGAGGCTGTGATTTGGACTTTGACTTATTAGTCATCTGGTGCATATTTGAACAAAAGTCGCACTTTTCACAATAACACGCTACTTAAAACCATTAACTCAATTTATATCTTTATAACACAGTACGGGCCTTATTACACATTATTTAGTTAAAAGTCAAATTTGCAAATAAAACATCTTTATAAAAAAAGCTCTCAATCACAAAAATAACATATTCGGACAAAATTACATATCGTTTAAAAGTAATAATATGATGTCCTAATGTTTTTACATGCTTGTAAATCGTTAAACATTAATGAGAAAGTTTAAACTTTGTTTCTAAAAAGTTATCAAAAAATGTAGCCTATTAAAACAACATGTATTAAAATTACATCAAACAATTATTAAAGCATATCAAAACTTAAAAACATAAAAACTGACTTACGTTTTAAATCCTGTTTTGTTGCTGAAAGAAGAACAGGGATATATCCAGTTTAAAGATTAATCCAAGATTTGTCCAAAAGATATAAATTTCCGTTTGCTGAAAAGATCCACCAACTCCAAAACTTTAGAGATATTCCAAAAGTGTTGGTGAGGAGCCCGGTTAACCTAAATATATCCAAAGGGTATTAATCCAAAAATATATCCGACAGGATCTGATAGTTATCCCATCCTTGGGTATCCTTGGGTATATCAAACTTTAGAGATTTTAATTTCAAAAGTTATTCGGCTCAAAGTTGTGTAAATGTAATTCCGGAGAGACCGACGAAGGACAACCTCACTCTTACAATCCAAAAGTTACACTGAACCTTCTGGCAGTCCCACACTGGCCAGAGCCTAGCTCCACCCCTAGACCCCTCCCATCCGGTCTGACCACGTGACCGTGGGAAAATCCACATGGTCTCCCCTCCTCTTCCTACCCCTCACCGCCACCCCCTCACCACCTCCCCTTCTAGACTGGTCACGTGATCGTGGGAATTTTCCCACGATACGGAACCCCCATCCGATTCCGGACTGGACACCTGTTATGCACCTGTTACGGGGAGCCCATGTCACCACCCCTCACCACCTCCCCTTCTGGACTGGTCACGTGATCGCTGGAATTTTCACACGATACGAACCCCCATCCGATTCCGGTACCGGACTGGACACCTGTTATGCACCTGTCACCACCCCCTCACCACCTCCCCTTCTGGACTGGTCACGTGATCGTGGGAATTTTCCCACGATACGGAACCTCTCCCAATCTGACCCGTGTTTGGGACCGCACACCCGCTGGACACCTGACTTGTTCAATGTAAAAACGTTCAAAATGATGTAAAAACAATACATTTTTCAATATTTAAGGATGACATAAAACAGAAATAGGTTTAGTTTTTTATTAAAAGAGAAATCTTTTACACAGACTTTGAAGTTATACAAACAATGTTTAAAACTATTACAAGTTTTAAATACAATAATGTTGTATCAGTAATATATTTTAGTGTTTCATATATATTTTTATGATGTTAAAACAGTTAAAAAAATACATTCATGTGTTAAAGGCACACTGCGGAACTTTCTTGGTCACTAGATGGCGCTCGACCTGTAACTTTCACTTCTAGCGTCCCTAGAGGCCTCAAGCGCCGCAACACTGTCGCAAATTAAAGTCAACAAACAGTTAACCGGTCAGCCTCCTGTGTCTTTAGATTGTGTGTGCTTGCAGTGTTTGAGGCAGGCAGCCTTGCCACGCTCGGTTCCCTTATAGCAGTCGACTGAGAGAGAGCGAGTGGGGTGAGCCCTGTGGAGCTTATCATGTCTGTGCGTGTATGTGGACGTGGGACAGCGGGCGCATTCACTGCACTGAAAACATCGTCGGTCTGAGCTGAATGTATGTGTGTTGGTTTATTTTTACAGAAACCGTGGGAAATGTGGTGTATAACGTTAGTGTCTGTGGGTACTACTGAGTCATGGGCACGTTCACTATATTTAATGTAACGTTACATTTGACATGAGGCGATTTCATTAGTGCGAGTCCTGCACTGATGCGGGCTGTGTTTGTGTGTAGAAATGAACACTGGGCTGTGGGCATTTTATTACACTCATAACACCATCGGCTGTGGCCGGAATACCAGAAAATACTACACTGCTTATATGAATTTATCTGGGTTACCTTGAAAACGGCATTTGTGTTCAGGCAAACGTCCGTATCGGTCAAGCACCCCTCCTCCTTCTTTAACTCACGCCAGCGAGCGAAGCGAAAGCTAGACCAATGTGTTAATCCTCGTCCTGGCTTTTAATTTGTCACTCTCTCCTTTTCTTTTTTTAGTTTCCTCTGATAAAACCGTTGCCTTCTTCCTTGTAGCTGTTGTTCGGCCATGACGAAAACATACAGACGGCAATCAA
This sequence comes from Hybognathus amarus, assembly GCA_030378365.1. Taxonomy (NCBI): domain Eukaryota; kingdom Metazoa; phylum Chordata; class Actinopteri; order Cypriniformes; family Leuciscidae; genus Hybognathus; species Hybognathus amarus. Next base: position 20,533 of record JAQIUQ010003492.1, on the reverse strand, counting down.
ACGCGAGTTAAGCACTAGTAACGTCAGAATCTGAGGAAGTTGTGGGTGGTGGGGGAAGTGACGTATGCCGTAAAGCGGTCAAATTTTGTAGTACTTTTTGTGCTCGGGTTCCTACCCGAAACCCGAAGTTACAAAGTGCTAGTAAAAGCGATACAGACACCTTCAGGCTACGGCAGACGTGTCATTCAACCTATTGTAAGTTGATGTAACTTCTCAATCGGTTTTGGTAATATATTATAAAGGTTGAAGAGTTCCACAGTGTGGCTTTAAAGTCAAAGATCCATCATTTTACAGAAAGTTTTCATTTCAGAAAAAGACTTGCTTTTTACAAAACTCCGTTTTGAAGAGAGAAGAACAAAAAACTTGTTCCCAATTTGAAGTTGTACAAACAATGTTTAAAACTATTACAAGTTCCAAATACAATAATGTCGTATTAGTAATATCTTTTAGTGCTCTATTAAAACACATTTGTTGTATCAGTAATATATTTTAGTGTTCTATTAAAATAAATTTGTTGTATTAGTAATATCTTTTAGTGTTTTATTAAAAATACATTGTTTCATATATATTTGTATGATGTTAAAACAGTTAAAAAATACATTCGTGTGTTAAAAAAGTCAAAGACCGGTCATTTTACAGAAAAGTTAAGAGCTTCATTACATTTTTCATTACAGAAAAAGACTTAGGCCTACGTTTTAAATCCTGTTTTGTTGCTCAATTTATATCATTCATATGCAGTACAAGTTTTTACCTTCGCATATTTTTAAATAAAACATCTGTTTTTAAAAAAAGTTTTCAAATAAAAAAAAACTTTGTTCAAACACTAAAACGTTAAAACATTAATGAAAAAGTTTAAATTGCATCTCTAAAAGCTACCAAAATACGTAAAACCGTTTGTATTTAAATTAAACCAAACAAATAGTTATAATTTCTTAAAAAAAAAATCTATAACCCTCTAGTATTTTTCAAAACACACTACTGAAAACCATTAACTCAATTTATATCTTTAAAACACAGTGGCTGTCTTTACTTTTACACATTATTTAGTAAAATACTCCATTTTATATAAAACATCTGTTTCACAAAAAGAACATATTTGAACAAAAGTCGCACTTTTCACAATAACACGCTACTTAAAACTATTAACTCAATTTATATCTTTAAAACACAGTATGGGCCTTATTACACATTATTTTAAAAAGTCAAATTTGTAAATAAAACATCTTTTTAAAAAAGTTTTCAATCACAAAAATAACATATTCGGACAAATTACATTTACATATCGTTTAAAAGTAATAAAATGATGTCCTAATGTTTTTACACACTTGTAAATCGTTTAACATTAATGAGAAAGTTTAAACTGTGTTATTAAATAGTTATCAAAAAATGTAGACTATTAAAACAGCATGTATTAAAATTACATCAAACAATTATTAAAGCATATTAAAACTTAAATGGATAAAAAGCATAAAAAACTGACTTACGCTTTTACATCCTGTTTTATTGTTGAAAGAAGAACAAAATTGTTTAAATATCCATCACCAAAGATATATCCAAAGTTATTAATCCCTTTTCCACGGGTAGGCAATATCAAACTCCAAAAGTCCTTGTGAGGAGGTCCACTACACACGTCTATTTACCTCAGAGTCAGAGACAAGAATGATCTTTGGAAAGTGTGCGCACAGCCACACACAGACTCCACCTCTATACCCTCCCACACCTAGATCCCACCCACGCCAGGTATAGAGAGCCTGAGTCCCGCCCCTCCGCTTCCGGTCTCATGGGACCTTATTTCGGAAAAACAATGCATGGTAGTCAATGGCGAGAGATAACTTATCTTTTATTCCGTCTGAACTGTGTCCTGGATTACACATATGATGTTTGTCAATTTAAAAGATAATTATGAAAGCCAAGAAAGTCGCAGTTCGTCTTAAAACAGAAGAGTAACTTTTAGTTTTATGTGAAAAACCCTCAATGAACTACATCTCCCGGGAGCCGAAACAACGAGCAAGATCAGCTGCTGTGTGTGTGTGCAGTCTGGAACAACACACTCATGACGGTAACGTTACGATTATAACGGAAGACTATAGAAACAATGACATAGCCTCAGTAAAGTTCGCTTCATTCATTGAGAGAAAATGTGCGCCTTTGGGGTTTGTAGTCTTTGTAATTACGTATTTTCACAGTCTTATATCTCAACAGTTTTACACCAAACTGCGACTTTCTTGACTTTAAAATGTATCTTTTAAATTGACAAACATCATATGTGTAATTCAGGGATCAATTTAAACGAAATCAAAATATTTGTTATCTCTCGCCATTGACGACCATTCAATATTTTTCCGAAATAAGGTCCCATGGTGAGTCGACCGGAAGGGGAGGGACTTAGGCTCTCTATTGTGGTGAAAACGAGAAATAGTTCCCACGCATCACCGCATGCCTCATGCACACACACACACAAGCCCCATCCCACAGACTCGGTCTGTTCAAAACTTCGAGACACAAACCCCGGGAAGATACAAATTCTCTGGGAATTTACACTACTGCAGACCTCCAAAGACTCGCGAGAGATGTCTTCGATGAAGCTGATGGATTTAACTTTAGCTCCGCGAAAATTACAAGGATCGTGATTAACGCGTTTCTTCACGAACCGGAACATATATGGATTATATTTTTCATTTGATTGACGTGTGGATATAAGAAGGAATACGGCGGAGCACCCACGATCTGGTTTTCACAGAGCTTCTCTTTTCCTAAAGGTGACTCGGATTAACAAGTGGATTAACAAATGGGGAATATACAGACTGCTCCGGATCACGTTAATAAATGTCCACGTATTAAATACATGCATTCAATGTAATAAATAATAAATATTCTTTCCTTTGCACATCCTTTGTATCCTTCCTATATTGTCTTAACAGGACATCCTTTACTAATTTAAGTTAAAAGTGAACAAAATGGTCCCTTCAAAAAACGGACAGACATGTCCGTACATGTTCCCCGAGACACATTCGATGTCTACACGACTCAGCCTACTCTACAGATAAATAACATGGAGGATCAAGCGTCAGCTAGGTGGTAATATAAAGTGCAAACATAATTAACAATGTAAACATTTAGACAAAATGTCTCATGATCTAAATTCTCTCTTAACGTATTATACAATAAAATATGCATGTGTTTACAATTAGTTGCACGCACACATATATTCCAAAGTTAACAACACTTGATTTTAACAATTATTTACATTAAACAAACGTATCTGTGCAGTCTCCTTCATGTTTTCATTCTTAACGGGAAGTTTTATAACATTTTTACTGTTTTTGTTACGTACTGCTCAGAGACTCGGATGAGATCCAAACGCAGCTTTATTTGAGGACAATCTAGAGGCGTAATCCAGTGTGTACAGGCAAGGGTCATACACAGGCAGACAGTCCAAAACAGATAAAACAAAGAAACAAACAAAACAGGCAAGGACCAGAGGCAAGAGAGTAATCCAGGGAACAGGGCAAGATATCCAAAACCAAGAGACAAGAAAACCGTAAGAATGCTCAGAATTGCAGTGTAACACTTAAACAAGACTTAGCAGTGAGTGAACAAATGAACCAGGTATATGTAGACAGACAAACAGGATGATACACAGGTGAATGCAATCAGTGAACGAGGTACAGGTGAGTGTGATCAGTGAAGATGAGTCTGAGCAGTGAGTTATGGGATATGTAGTCTGAGAGTGAATCAAGTCTAATCTGGAGTGCCCTCTGGGGGTTATCAAGGGCACTCCAGCTGTTGACCGTTACATAGCCCCCCCTTTAAGGAGCGGATTCCAGACGCTCCAAACAAAACAAAGCACATGAGTTCGGGAGAGGAGGTGGAGCAGATGCGGACCTGGGGGCGGGATGGAGGGCCAGGCCCGTGGAGCGGAAGAGGACCTGGAGACTGCGGTGGAGCAGGCTGTGGAAGCGACCAGGGCAGAGCAGGCTGTGCTGGGGACAAGGGCGGAGCAGGCTGTGCAGGCGGCCAGGGAGGAGCAGGCTGTGCAGGCGGCCAGGGAGGAGCAGGACGAGGTGAAGGCCAGGGCGGAGTTGTGGGAACCTCGAGGCGTCCAGGGCGGAGCTGTGGGACCCTCGGGCGTCCAGGGCGGAGCAGTGGGACCCTCGGGCGTCCAGGGCGGAGCAGTGGGACCCTCCGGCGTCCAGGGCGGAGCTGTGGGACCCTCTGGGTGTCCAGGGGCGGAGCTGTGGGACCCTCGGGCGTCCAGGGCGGCGCAGTGGGACCCTCGGGCGTCCAGGGCGGCGCAGACTGTGGGCGTGGCCAGGGCAGAGCAGGCTGTGGATGTGGCCAAGGCGGTGAAGATCCCTCCGGGTGGCCACGGCGGCGAAGACCCCTCAGGCGACCACGGCGGTGAAGACCCCTCAGGCGGCCACGGCGGAGAAGAGCCTTCGGGCGGCCACGGCGGTGAAGAACCCTCAGGCGGCCACGGCGGTGAAGACCCCTCAGGCGGCCACGGCGGTGAAGACCCTTCGGGCGGCCACGGCGGTGAAGACCCTTCGGGCGGCCACGGCGGTGAAGACCCCTCAGGCGGCCACGGCGGTGAAGACCCTTCGGGCGGCCACGGCGGAGAGACCCCTCGGGCGGCCATGGCGGTGACCTACTGCCTCCCCCAAAATTTTCTTGGGGGTAGCTATGGGGACATTGGCTGGAGCAGGCGCCGGCTCAGAAACAGTCTCTGGCTGGACGTGGCTGACGTGAAGCCCAGGCTCAGCGTGGCTGACGTGACCAGGCTCTGGAAGCTCTGCTGAGACGTGACCAGGCTCTGGAAGCTCTGCTGAGACGGGACCAGGCTCTGGAAGCTCTGCTGAGACGTGACCAGGCTCTGGAAGCTCTGCTGAGACGTGACCAGGCTCTGGAAGCTCTGCTGAGACGTGACAAGGCTCTGGAAGCTCTGCTGAGACGTGACCAGGCTCTGGAAGCTCTGCTGAGACGTGACCAGGCTCTGGAAGCTCTGCTGAGACGTGACCAGGCTCTGGAAGCTCTGCTGAGACGTGACCAGGCTCTGGAAGCTCTGCTGAGACGTGACCAGGCTCTGGAAGCTCTGCTGAGACGTGACGAGGCTCTGGAAGCTCTGCTGAGACGTGACGAGGCTCTGGAAGCTCTGCTGAGACGTGACGAGGCTCTGGAAGCTCTGCTGAGACGTGACGAGGCTCTGGAAGCTCTGAGGAGACGTGACGAGGCTCTGGAAGCTCTGAGGAGACGTGACGAGGCTTTGGAAGCTCTGAGGAGACGTGGCTGACGTGAGCGATGGTTCTCTTGATAGCACGAGCTGACATCAGCGGGGGGTCAGCCACGCTGGAAACAAGTCCTGGATGGCCATAGACTGATCCGATGGCTGGGTTGATGGTGGGTTCACGGAGTTCCTCATCTACCACACCCACCGTATACACTGAACTGCTTAACAGAAGGGCCAGTTCAATATAGCTCTCTAATGTCCCGTGAGGCTCATGCAAGGGCATGAATGAACTGAGCGGTTCTGATAGCCCTCCACGGAAGAAGATCATCAGGCAGTCCTGGCTCATAGAGGTGAAAGGTGCTAGCTTGATAAAATCTTCTACGTACTCCTCAATCAAACGATTCCCCTGACGGAGACACAGGATTTGGGCTGCTGTGTCCATGGCTGGTATCGCTGCTGGATCTAGGTATGGCTAAGTCTTCTGTTACGTACTGCTCAGAGACTCGGATGAGATCCAACGCAGCTTTATTTGAGGACAATCTAGAGGCGTAATCCAGTGTGTACAGGCAAGGGTCATACACAGGCAGACAGTCCAAAACAGATAAAACTAAGAAACAAACAAAACAGGCAAGGACCAGAGGCAAGAGAGTAATCCAGGGAACAGGGCAAGATATCCAAAACCAAGAGACAAGAAAACCGTAAGAATGCTCAGAATTGCAGTGTAACACTTAAACAAGACTTAGCAGTGAGTGAACAAATGAACCAGGTATATGTAGACAGACAAACAGGATGATACACAGGTGAATGCAATCAGTGAACGAGGTACAGGTGAGTGTGATCAGTGAAGATGAGTCCGAGCAGTGAGTTATGGGATATGTAGTCTGAGAGTGAATCAAGTCTAATCTGGAGTGCCCTCTGGGGGTTATCAAGGGCACTCCAGCTGTTGACCGTTACAGTTTTATAACAAATAACATTATGTCGTGGGAAAAATTCCCCTACAATGTTTTGACAAATGGGCCTTTGAAAATGTCAAACATGTCCCGCGGTGGAACAGTTTCTGTGGTGGCGTAGATTGTAATGCGCTGATCGTGTGAGTGAGCTTTTGATCTGCGGCGCTCGGACCTGAGTTCGAATCTGCCTTTTGCGAAGTCTCTTGTCCCTTTTCCCAACACATATGATGTAAAGTGATTAACCTAACATAGGTCTCTAGCATGTTATTTTGCCAACAAACTAAAATCGAAATCATGACATGGCTTTTTGCGTTTATAAAACAGCACAAGACTTAAGCCTGTTTTATGCTTCTGCATCGAATCGACGGCGTACCCCCGCAGACCCCTATCCGTCGACGCGAACCCCTCTCCGACCCCTCCGCCGTAGCTCGACGTGCACCTCCAAAAATTTGTAACTGCGCGTCAAGGCGACAGCAGACAGCAAGGGCTTTGATTGGTCAGATTATACATCAATTCAGGAGTGTAGCTTTTCCGGTTTCCTTTTTAACATTTGCACCCTCGTACTGATAATTATAATACTCTTAAAAGAAAGTAAATAAAGAATTAAACCTAAATAAACTGTTGGTTTTTATTTCATTGATAATATATGTCTATAACTGTTATCCTTTCTTTCTTTTTGCTCACAATAAACTTCAATCAATCAATAAATCAACGTTTGTTCACAGTTTGTTGTTTATTTTCAATACAATGTTCACGGTTAACTTACATCATTGATAATATACTAACCAAGTCTGCCACGGGACACATTATCCTGCCATAGCACAGTTGGATACTGAAAAAAAGACTTCAAGTCATTCAGAAAAGCTATCGTTATGGCAGCTTGGGTGAAACCTTTCTTTTACTGTCTATTGGTGGAATGGACCCTGGACATCGTGTTGATTCTGTGGGATAAAGTTTGTGTCGTCTTGTTATTCGACGTCGATTAGCTCCAGCTGACAGCTGCAACAACATTCTCTCTTTCGCTCGCGGACGGGACCATGCTGCGAACCACACACCCCCAGCGTCTGGCGGTGAAATGCACCGTGAAGCACCACAACCTCACGCAGAAGCATAAAATGGGCCATGACGCCAGCAGTGACCGACGTAGCTACGGCCGTAGAGTTCGACGTAGAAGCATAGTGCTAGCCTTTAAGAATCAGGCATCAGTGCTGGGTGATTGTAAAGAAAAGTGTGCACTTTGCTCAGCAAGCTAGGATGGCTCTTTCTCCTAAATACAAGCTCAAGGGTTTATTGGTAACACTTTACAATAAGGTTCTGTTAGTTAACATTAGTTAATGACGCTAGGTAATATGAACTAATACTGAATAGCACATATACAGCATTTGTTAATCTTTGTTAATGTTATTTTCGACATTTACTAATACTTGATTAAAATCTTGTTAACATTAGCTTAATGTATTGTGAATGAGCATGAACAAACAATAAACAGCTGTATTTTCATGAACTAACATTAACAAAGATGAACAAATGCAGTAACAAATGTATTGCTCATGATACTAGTTAATGTTAGTAAATACATTAACTAATGTTAACTAATTGAACCTTATTGTAAATGTTATTGTTTATTCTTTACAAGTGAAGAAATAAGTACAAAAGTATAAATTTTCCTATTATACTTTTGAAATATTCATTTTCATTTATATATAGTATAGGCTATATGATTTTACGTCATAGGAATAACTATATAAATAATTATTACATTATTATAATAATTGTTTGGGATACTAAAATTCCATTGATAATGAAATGTAGACTGAGACTCAACTGTTTGAGCCCTGTTTATTGTCCTGGTACAAATCAATGCGTTTCTTTTTCTTCTGTTTAGCTTGAGCTTAGTTCGACTGCGGTTGAAGCTCTTAATTTTGATCTCTCAAGAGCACGAGATTGATGCATTTAACCTTAAAATGTACACAATTTTCTTGCGGGGGAGCAAGCCCTGAACCCCCCCTAGAGGAATAGTAAATCAGTAAAACTATAAATGCTATATTAAGGGTCCACCCAACATAATTTTACAAATTCCTAACAACAATTTATGAACTTTACTCCTAGCATAGTCTCAACAAAGTTAATTTTTAAGTCATTAAGTCAGTAAAACTGTAAATGCCATATTAAAATGTCCTTGGACAAAATATACATTTGGCCTGCTCAAGAGGGGGCCTACAAGACATTGTGCCCAGGGGCCTCTGAACTTTTAATCTAGTCCTGCTTACTTGGGGATGATCTCATTAAATTCAAAAACATTTGCTTCGTTTATAAAATCAGACAAGGTCTAGCACCTCTGTGATTTTATAAAATTAATTAATGCTTTCAGTGTCCATTCCAACATATTTATTTTATATGAATCGTCTTTCCTGACCATAATGTGTTGTATGTAGTTTTAATTTAGTGATTTTATACCTTACGGATGCATTTTATTACACCCGGCTGAGGGGCTAACGTTGAAAATTAGCACTTTCAAGCTAACTCGGGTACATTTACACTTATGTTGATTAATGTAACACTACCCCTTTCAAATAAAGAGAAAATGAAAAAAAGTACGTTTCAGGCATAGTGCAAACATGCAATGTTCGAGAAAAGCTCATATTGGTGTAAGCTAATCTCACCCACAAACGTGAAACTCTGTGTAGGGATGACCCCAGCCATAGCTTTACTAAAATAAACTTTATGGAAGTCATTTTCTAGCTGCGAGTATGCTTCTACACGTAACTATACAAGTATATATATTTATATTTTGATCTAGCTTTAAAGTTTCTGTTTGTTTGTTTGTTATTAACTAATACGTTTTATTTTTAACTAACACTTCAACATCCTACTCAAATTAAAGAAACATGAGCTAAGAATGTTCTCTAACCCAAATAAACAGATAATGGAATATTTGCAATCTACAATATGTTAGATATTACATAGCATGTGTGTGTGTGTGTGTGTGTGTAATAGTTTAAACTTAAAATGCTTAAATCTTATTTTACACACCATAACTTTAAAACATAATCTTTATACAGAAATCACTAAGAAAATCACTAAGAAAAGCATTGTTTATAAGAAATACACAGAAGTTTGCAAATGACTGTTCTTTTGCAAATTACTTTTCTTTGACAGCAGTCATCATTCAGTGGTTATAGGAATATATATATATATATATATATATATACATATACATATATATATATATATATATATATATATATATATATATATATATATATATATATGCAGCTGCAAGCAGCGATTGCGGGCCAAGCCGGTGGCACCGTGACCCCGGTGCCTCTAGGTAACTAAAGGTAACTGTGTGGCTGACTGTAGATTTTCTTGCTAAGTCCTTGTCTGCATAACAACTTTTAAATGACAAATATGCATATAACCCTAATCTTTTAAATGTATAGTTTGGTTTAACGAAGTACGATAAATGGGTAAATGCAAATGTAATGATAATTTAATCTCCCATGCTGGGGCTACATTTTGCACATCGTGCTTAATAACCCTAAAGGCACCAAGGTGGCAGTACCGCGTGGCCTCTGGCCCTTCATCGCTGCTCGCAGCTATATTTATATATATATATATATATATAAAGCCGGTGGCACCGCCACCTTGGTGCCTTTAGGGTTATTCTGCACGATGTGCAAAAATGTAGCCCCAGCATGGGAAGATTTAAATTCATTCAGCTTCAATTACCAATTTGTAGTTTACCAATTTATCTTACTTTTATTTAAACCAAACTATACATTTAAAAGATTAGGGTTATATGCATATTTTGTCATTTAAAAGTTGTTATGCAAAAAGACAAGGACTTGCAGGAAAAATCTACAGTCAGCCACACACGCACCGCACGCACGCACACACACACACACACACACACACACACACACACACACACACACACACACACACACACACACACACACACACACACACACACACACACACACACACACACACACACACACACACACACACACACACACACACACACACACACACACACACACACACACACACACACACACACACACACACACACACACACACACACACACACACACACACACACACATAAACACACATAAACACAGACACCAGCAACCCCCCCCCCTCCCCTCCCTCACAGAGACAGACAAGAGACAAGAGAGAGACAAAATACACATTCAAACTACAGTGTCTGACTTTCTGTTGGTCTGAGCTTCTTACTGTTAATTTGAAAGTTGATCGGCTTGACAAGAACAATATACATGGCAAGTTTTGTGACTATATGTAAAACGAGCAAAGTTATAACACATTTTATGTGTCCTTTTTTAGTCATAAACTTTATTTCCTTTATTTTAAAAATTACCGCAAAAATCTGACTTCCTGTTGGGCTGGGTAAAAGTAAGAGTGTGAGGTATAGATGAAACGATGAGATTGACATGTGTACCGAGTTTCATATTATTACACACAAGCGTGTTTGAGTTATGGGTGTTAAGTGTTCCAGGGGCGCTGTCGAGCCCCCGCCACGCCCGGTATATATATATATGTATATATATATATATATGTATATATATATATATATATATATATATATATATATATATACATATATACATATATACATATATATAAGGCCGGTGGCACCACCACCTTGTTGCCTTTAGGGTTATTCTGTACGACATGCAAAAACGTAACTCCCGCTTTGACTGTCGAAAGAAGTGTGCTGAAGAGCTTGCATCAGTGAGGGCTTGGCAAAAGTGCGCATCAAGGGTACAAATCAATCACAAAGTATGCCGTGAGTAGCCTTCTGAAAGGTCAGGTGTACATCCAGGTCTACATCTACTTGTGTTTACATTATAGTAGTTAGGGTTACGTCGATCCAATATCGATACTCAGGATCAGTATCGGCTCAGATATTGCCAATTTTGCCGGATCGAGTATCGATCAGACGAGGCAGATTCAAATCCTGCATTGTGCGTATACTATTCTATTAGGGGTGTAACGATACACAAAACTGACGGTTCGGTTTTCCCACGGTTTTGACGTCTCGGTTCGGTTCGATTCGGTTCGGTTTAGAAAGCTAAAATGGCTTTTTTTTTAAACAGTGGTTTAATGAAAAAAAAGGTCTTTGTCTTTAAATTAATTCAGTTACAATTAAACATTTTACAAGGATTAAAACAAATCTGCTAATGCTGTGAACTATATTGAAGGCTGCACATTACTATAACATTAAATGTTGTAGCCTAGACTTTTAACCTAAAATCAGATGCCATTTATTTTTTAGATATAAATAATAATCAACACACAACACATTGTATGAAAACATGTAAACTGAACATAAGGCAGTTTTTACATTAACTTGTGTTTTTTTACTCTAATAATTTACACAGTTGTCATTTTCATGAAAGATATTTTAAACATAAATTAAATAATCAAGATATCATTAACAGGTTAAGTAAAATATAATATACAGGCTAACATAGAGCATTTATTTAGTGCAAAGGTTCATTTATAGGAAGTTGTGGACACTGAATCTCTTGCCTGCTGAGGTAAATATAATGCTAGTGACAAGCTAAAGCTATGCTGTTTTATTGACGTCTTTCCGCGGCTGAAACACTGATTGAGCGATTACACGAGTTATGATGCCTTTCAGTAAGTATACTGTATCTTTCAACATACCTTCAGGTGTCTTTTCTGTAACTGAGGAAGAGATGATCGCGTTTACTCGCGCGCGCGCTGCCGCTTGAAATGAGGAGCCTAGTAAGCGATCTGTCACGTCACATCAAAGAGCGCCAAAACGCCATTTATTGTTTGAATTTCGTGATCAAATAGACAGAATCTGAAAGATGACACCTTGCTTATTATCGAAAGTAACAAAACACGGAGCTTGTTATTTGGTGTTAATGGTGGTTAGGCTACAAAACTAAATTCATTGTGTACTGTTTACATAAGACACGAGGTCCATTGAGCCGGGCTGGGCGGGGCCGGGGTAGCAGGGGGCGGGGCAGGGCGTGTTCGGTACGCAATGACAGTATCGCGATTCGAATCGTGAGTTCAGTATCGCGGTTTTTCGGTTCGGTTCGAAAATCGTTACACCCCTATATTCTATGTTATTGTTAAGCCCCACAAAAGGCACACAAACAGCTCGTTGGTGTTCGGTTAGTCAATGATGAAACTATCTTCAAGATGATTCAATGTTAATACTATTATACTTGATCTGTAGATAAAGGTCTATGGTTTTGAATAAAGAAACTCTTTCTTTCTGGACTTTATTGCTGTAACTTAATCGTGTTACTTTCTGACCGGGTGATCACAACACTAGAGTAGAGTCAGAGCTCTATAATTGTTCTTCACACGCACAGTAACTGAAATTTAAAACTGTTAAAAGAAAAGGCTCAATAAACTATTGCATAGATAGACAATGTATAATCCACTGTCCATCAATATGTATTTCCTTTGTGCTTTGAACCTTTTAATGCGGACTCTACACGCTGCGCGCTGTAACTCCACGTGGCTTCAAGCACATCATTCTCCACTCAGGATGCGCATAAGCACTTTGTGCCGCACTGTACTGAGCCTTTTCATATCATAATGCAGTGACACAATGACAGATTATTAATTAGGGCCCAAGCCCTGAAAGGGCGCAGAGCCCTATTGTTTTTCTTCCGATTATTATTATTAGGGCCCAAGCCCTGAAAGGGCGCAGAGCCCTATTGTTTTCCTTCCGATTATTTTTTTATATATTTTATATACTTTTTCTAGCGACTATTCGGGCACTTTTGGGGCCCTTAACATGCTCGAAAACTCTTGAAACTTTGCACACGGGTCAGAACCCGCGGCCATCAGAGCCGGGCTGAAGCTGGTACCCGGGCGTGGCAGGGCGGCTCGTCAGCGCCCCTGGAATGGGGTCCGAACACCTGGTCCATAACTCAAACACACTTGCATGTAATAATATGAAACTCGGTACACATGTCGATAGCAGAATTTCATCTATACCTCGCGTTCTTGCTTTTTACCCCAGCCCAACAGGAAGTCGGCTATTGAGGTTTTTTTGTAAAACACACGCAATGAACTTTTAAATACTCCTCCTAGAGCTCTGATCCAAATTCGACGAAACTCGGTCAGCTAGAAGTCAAGACATTGAGGATGAAAGTTTGTGTGGGGATTTTCGATATCTCGAACGGTTTGGCCGTGGCGAGGAAACGAAACTATGGCGAGAAACGTGAAACAGGAAGTGTGTCATAACTTCAGCATACATTAACTGATCTGGATGAAACTTCAGCAGTGCGTTCGCTGTAAGAGGACGATCACATGGATGTGACTATTGTGAGTCAAAGTTATAGCGCCACCAACTGGCAGCAGGAAGTGTGTCACTTTCAAAATGCTTTGAAATCACCCTCTGATTTTTACCCGATTTGCTTCAAACTTCATCTGTATAATGTACATACACGGCAGATGAAGACCTATGAATGGATTCTTGATATCTTTGAAACTGTTGCCGTGGCGACGCATCAAACTTTACCATTCTTTTAGGATGCATTCTTTTAGGGATTCGAACATTTGTCCATAAATCAAACACACGTGCATGGATTAATATGAAACTCGGTACACTCATAGATCACATCAGGCCAAACAACTTTCGTGCTCTAAGTTTTACGACAGTTCAAACGGAAGTCGGGAATTATGTTTTTTTTTTTTAAATAATTGTCCTAGAAAAACATCAAATTACAACCCATGCTGTTACCAATCACCACCAAACTCGGTGTGCATGAAGTCAAGACATTGAGGATGCTATATTCCGGACGGATTTTTGATATCTCGAACGGTTTGGCCGTGGCGGATTTTTTTTACTAAAAAAGGACACATAAAGTGTGTTATAACTTGGTTAGTTTTACTGACAGTTACAAAACTTGCCGTGTATATTGTTCTATTCAAGCCAAACAACTTTCTAATTAACAATAATAAGCTCAAACCCACAGAAAGTCAGATATTGTAGTTTGAATATGATCATGCTCTTTCTGAGCCTAGGCCTGTCACACAGTCTGTGTGTGTGTGTGATTGAGTCTTTTGACACACAGTCTCTGTGTGTGTGTGTAGGGGGAGGGGGCTTAATAATTTCACTGTGTGTCTGGCCTGCTAAAGTAAATACATTTCTTAAGCCTGGTATTTTTTAAATAAGTTTTTGTTTTTATTTTTTTATAAGTAAAGACATATAACCTGTTTAATTGTAGTGCATTGACAATAGTTTTATATAATTAGTGTATTAATTAAATTAACTTGGTCCATAAATCAAAAAGGAAGTGTGTTAAAACTTCTGCATACATTAACTGATCTTGATGAAACTTCAGCAGTGTGTTCGTTGTAAGAGGCCGATCACATGGATGTGACTATTGTGAGTCAAATATATAGCGCCACCAACTGGCAGCAGAAAGTGTTTCACTTGCAAAATGCTTTGAAATCACACTCTTACTTTTACCCGATTTGCTTCAAACTTCATCTGTATAATGTAAACACACGCCAGATGAAGAGCTGTGAAAGCATTATTCAATATCTAAGATAATGTTGCCATAGCAACGCATCAAACTTTAACATTCCTTTTTTTTGATGATTTTGAGTCTCTTAGCGGCTTTTGGGGCCCTTAATGGGTTTGAAAACTCTTGAAACTTTGCACACAGGTCAGATCCCACAGCCATCAGAGCCGGGAAGATGGTACCCGGGTGTGGCAAGGGGGCTAGACAGCGCCCCCTGGAACGGGGTCCAAAAACTTGGTCCATAAATCAAACACGCTTGCATGTAATAATATGAAACTCAGTACACATGTTGATCTCATCGTTTCATATATTCATATATTCTCCTCAAGCCGGACAACTTTCTAATTTACACTCATGAGCTAGGACCCACAGAAAGTCAGATATTTTGGTTTGAAAATGTTGAGTGTCTCTCTGAGCCTACACTTCTGTATGGCAAGCCCTTTTAACATTTAAAAGCTAAGTTTGACTATTCGTAATTAACATTGTAGATATCAACAACGTCTTTCTAGTCGTAATTACATTTTGGATAGTTTGTATTATCATTTAAGATATCTGTAACGTAATTGTGACTAGTCGAAAAGACAGATAGAGTATGGCAAGCCGTTTTAACATTTAATCATTTTAACCTACTAGTCTCTATTTTCATGCTACTAGTACTTATTTTTTAGATACTAGTATCTATTCCATTAAGTACTAGTACTTATTCATTAGCTACTAGTGCTTATTCTTTAGATACTAGTGCCTTTTCTTTAGATACTAGTGTTTATTCTTTAGGTACTAGTACCTTTTTAAAGATACTAGTACTTATTCATTAGACACTAGTCCTTATTTATTAGATACTAGTACTTATTCATTAGATGCTAGTCCTTATTCATTACATACCAATGCTTATTAATTAGTTACTAGTACTTATTCATTAGATGCTAGTACCTATTAAATAGATACTAGTACTTATTCATTAGACACTAGTACTTATTTCAATGGTGACTAGTAACTATTCTTTTGTTACTAGTCAC
Organism: Hybognathus amarus; assembly: GCA_030378365.1. NCBI lineage: Eukaryota > Metazoa > Chordata > Actinopteri > Cypriniformes > Leuciscidae > Hybognathus > Hybognathus amarus. Next base: position 4,788 of record JAQIUQ010003492.1, on the reverse strand, counting down.
ATTTTTTCCAGTGACTTCTATGGTGATCTGTCATTCAGATATCAACTATTCAGTTCTGACTAGTATGTTAGTATGTATTCCAATTGTGGAATACATACTAGTATGTATTCCAAAGCAGGGGTTACGTTTTTGCACGTCGTGCAGAATAACCCTAAAGGCACCAAGGTGGCGGTGCCACCGGCTTTATATATATATATATATATATATATATATATATATATATATATATATATATATATATATATATATATATATATATATATATATATGTACATATAGCTGCGAGCAGCGATGGAGGGCCAAAGCCGGCGGTACCGCCATCCCGGTGCCTTTAGGCACCGGGGTTGCGGTGCCACCGGCTTGGGCCCGCAATCGCTGCTCGCAGCTATATTTATTATTATTTTTTTTATTTTTATTTTTTTTTTTTCTTTTTCTGGCGACTATTCGGGCACTTTTGAGGCCCTTAACATGCTCGAAAACTCTTGAAACTTTGCACACGGGTCAGAACCCGCGGCCATCAGAGCCGGGCTGAAGCTGGTACCCGGGCGTGGCAGGGCGGCTCGTCAGCGCTCCCTGGAATGGGGTCCGAACACCTGGTCCATAACTCAAACACACTTGCATGTAATAATATGAAACTCGGTACACATGTCGATAGCAGAATTTCATCTATACCTCGCGTTCTTACTTTTTACCCCAGCCCAACAGGAAGTTGGCTATTGAGGTTTTTTTGTAAAACACACGCAATGAACTTTTAAATACTCCTCCTAGAGCTCTGATCCAAATTCGACGAAACTCGGTCAGCGTGAAGTCAAGACATTGAGGATGAAAGTTTGTGTGGGGATTTTTGATATCTCGAACGGTTTGGCCGTGGCGAGGAAACGAAACTATGGCGAGAAACGTGAAACAGGAAGTGTGTCATAACTTCAGCATACATTAACTGATCTGGATGAAACTTCAGCAGTGCGTTCGCTGTAAGAGGACGATCACATGGATGTGACTATTGTGAGTCAAAGTTATAGCGCCACCAACTGGCAGCAGGAAGTGTGTCACTTTCAAAATGCTTTGAAATCACCCTCTTATTTTTACCCGATTTGCTTCAAACTTCATCTGTATAATGTACATACACGGCAGATGAAGACCTATGAATGGATTCTTGATATCTTTGAAACTGTTGCCGTGGCGACGCATCAAACTTTACCATTCTTTTAGGATGCATTCTTTTAGGGATTCGAACATTTGTCCATAAATCAAACACACGTGCATGGATTAATATGAAACTCGGTACACTCATAGATCACATCAGGCCAAACAACTTTCGTGCTCTAAGTTTTACGACAGTTCATACGGAAGTCGGGAATTATGTTTTTTTTTTTTAAATAATTGTCCTAGAAAAACATCAAATTACAACCCATGCTGTTACCAATCACCACCAAACTCGGTGTGCATGAAGTCAAGACATTGAGGATGCTATATTCCGGACGGATTTTTGATATCTCGAACGGTTTGGCCGTGGCGGATTTTTTTGACTAAAAAAGGACACATATAGTGTGTTATAACTTGGTTAGTTTTACTGACAGTTACAAAACTTGCCGTGTATATTGTTCTATTCAAGCCAAACAACTTTCTTATTAACAATAATAAGCTCAAACCCACAGAAAGTCAGATATTGTAGTTTGAATATGATCATGCTCTTTCTAAACCTAGGCCTGTCACACAGTCTCTGTGTGTGTGTGTGTGTGTGTAGGGGGAGGGGGCTTAATCATTTCACTGTGTGTCTGGCCTGCTAAAGTAAATACATTTCTTAAGCCTGGTATTTTTTACATAAGTTTTTATTTTTATTTTTTTTATAAGTAAAGGCATATAACCTGTTTAATTGTAGTGCATTGACAATAGTTTTATATAATTAGTGTATTAATTAAATTAACTTGGTCCATAAATCAAAAAAGTAAGTAAATAAATCAAAAAGGAAGTGTGTTAAAACTTCTGCATACATTAACTGATCTTGATGAAACTTCAGCAGTGTGTTCGTTGTAAGAGGTCGATCACATAGATGTGAGTCAAATATATAGCGCCACCAACTGGCAGCAGAAAGTGTTTCACTTTCAAAATGCTTTGAAATCGCACTCTTACTTTTACCCGATTTGCTTCAAATGTAAACACACGCCAGATGAAGAGCTGTGAAAGCATTATTCAATATCTAAGATAATGTTGCCATAGCAACGCATCAAACTTTAACATTCCTTTTTTTGATGATTTTGAGTCTCTTAGCGGCTTTTGGGGCCCTTAATGGGTTTGAAAACTCTTGAAACTTTGCACACAGGTCAGATCCCACAGCCATCAGAGCCGGGCTGAAGATGGTACCCGGGTGTGGCAAGGGGGCTAGACAGTGCCCCCTGGAACGGGGTCCAAAAACTTGGTCCATAAATCAAACACGCTTGCATGTAATAATATGAAACTCAGTACACATGTTGATCTCATCGTTTCATATATTCATATATTCTCCTCAAGCCGGACAACTTTCTAATTTACACTCATGAGCTAGGACCCACAGAAAGTCAGATATTTTGGTTTGAAAATGTTGAGTATCTCTCTGAGCCTACACTTCTGTATGGCAAGCCCTTTTAACATTTAAAAGCTAAGTTTGACTATTCGTAATTAACATTGTAGATATCAACAACGTCTTTCTAGTCGTAATTACATTTTGGATAGTTTGTATTATCATTTAAGATATCTGTAACGTAATTGTGACTAGTCGAAACGACAGATAGAGTATGGCAAACCGTTTTAACATTTAATCATTTTAACCTACTAGTCTCTATTTTCATGCTACTAGTACTTATTTTTTAGATACTAGTATCTATTCCATTAAGTACTAGTACTTATTCATTAGCTACTAGTGCTTATTCTTTAGATACTAGTGCCTTTTCTTTAGATACTAGTGTTTATTCTTTAGGTACTAGTACCTTTTTAAAGATACTAGTACTTATTCATTAGAAACTAGTCCTTATTTATTAGATACTAGTACTTATTCATTAGATGCTAGTCCTTATTCATTACATACCAATGCTTATTAATTAGTTACTAGTACTTATTCATTAGATACTAGTACCTATTAAATAGATACTAGTACTTATTCATTAGACACTAGTACTTATTTCAATGGTGACTAGTAACTATTCTTTTGTTACTAGTCACATTTTTTCCATTGACTTCTATGGTGATCTGTCATTCAGATATCAACTATTCAGTTCTGACTAGTATGTTAGTATGTATTCCAATTGTGGAATACATACTAGTATGTATTCCAAAGCAGGGGTTACGTTTTTGCACGTCGTGCAGAATAACCCTAAAGGCACCAAGGTGGCGGTGCCACCGGCTTTCATATATATATATATATATATATATATAAATATAGCTGCGAGCAGCGATGGAGGGCCAAAGCCGGCGGTACTGCCATCCCGGTGCCTTTAGGCACCGGGGTTGCGGTGCCACCGGCTTGGGCCCGGATCGCTGCTCGCAGCTATATTTACCTTTCTTGTTCTGTCCTATCTATCATATGTTGCTAACTCATTAAACATCGGTACTATACATTTAAAACATGTCTCAATTTTATAATAGCCATGACTATATCTAAATAATTAGGGCCCAAGCCCTGAAAGGGCGCAGAGCCCTATTGTTTTCCTTCCGATTATTATTATTATTATTAGGGCCCAAGCCCTGAAAGGGCGCAGAGCCCTATTGTTTTCCTTCCGATTATTTTTTTTAAAATTTTTTTTTTCTTTTTTTTTTTCTTTTTCTAGCGACTGTGCCCGAAGTGCCCGAACTTTTGGGGCCCTTAACATGCTCGAAAACTCTTGAAACTTTGCACACGGGTCAGAACCCGCGGCCATCAGAGCCGGGCTGAAGCTGGTACCCGGGCGTGGCAGGGCGGCTCGTCAGCGCCCCCTGGAATGGGGTCCGAACACCTGGTCCATAACTCAAACACACTTGCATGTAATAATATGAAACTCGGTACACATGTCGATAGCAGAATTTCATCTATACCTCGCGTTCTTACTTTTTACCCCAGCCCAACAGGAAGTCGGCTATTGAGGTTTTTTTTGTAAAACACACGCAATGAACTTTTAAATACTCCTCCTAGAGCTCTGATCCAAATTCGACGAAACTCGGTCAGCGTGAAGTCAAGACATTGAGGATGAAAGTTTGCGTGGGGATTTTTGATATCTCGAACGGTTTGGCCGTGGCGAGGAAACGAAACTATGGCGAGAAACGTGAAACAGGAAGTGTGTCATAACTTCAGCATACATTAACTGATCTGGATGAAACTTCAGCTGTGCGTTCGCTGTAAGAGGACGATCACATGGATGTGACTATTGTGAGTCAAAGTTATAGCGCCACCAACTGGCAGCAGGAAGTGTGTCACTTTCAAAATGCTTTGAAATCACCCTCTTATTTTTACCCGATTTGCTTCAAACTTCATCTGTATAATGTAAATACACGGCAGATGAAGACCTATGAATGGATTCTTGATATCTTTGAAACTTTTGCCGTGGCGACGCATCAAACTTTACCATTCTTTTAGGATGCATTCTTTTAGGGATTCGAACATTTGTCCATAAATCAAACACACGTGCATGGATTAATATGAAACTCGGTACACTCATAGATCACATCAGGCCAAACAACTTTCGTGCAAAACAACAAAGTTTTACGACAGTTCAAATGGAAGTCGGGAATTATGTTTTATTTTTTAAATAAATGTCCAGCAGGATGTAACTGAACGAAGTA
>JAQIUQ010003491.1:0-12455 GCA_030378365.1 Hybognathus amarus | reverse complement strand
ATATAAGTCAGAATCCGATATAAAGTCAAAATTGCGTGATATAAAGTCAGAATTGCGTGATATAAAGTCAGAATTGCTAGATATAAAGTCAGAATTGCGATGTTATAAAGTCAAATTGCAGATATAAAGTCAGAATGCTGATATAAAGTCAGAATTGCGAGATATAAAGTCAGAATTGCGTGATATAAAGTCAGAATTCTAAGATATAAAGTCAGAATTGCGTAGATATAAGTCAGAATTGCGAGATATAAAGTCAGAATTGCGAGATATAAAGTCAGAATTGCGAGTATATAAAGTCAGTAATTGCGATGATATAAAGTCAGAATTGCGTAGATATAAAGTCAGAATTGCGAGATATAAAGTCAGAATTGCGAGATATAAAGTCAGAATTGCGAGATATAAAGTCAGAATTGCGAGATATAAAGTCAGAATTGCGAGATATAAAGTCAGAATTGCGAGATATAAAGTCAGAATTGCGAGATATAAAGTCAGAATTGAGAGATATAAAGTCAGAATTGCGAGATATAAAGTCAGAATTGCGAGATATAAAGTCAGAAATTGCGAGATATAAAGTCAGAATTGCGAGATATAAAGTCAGAATTGCGATGATATAAAGTCAGAATTGCGAGATATAAAGTCAGAATTGCGAGATATAAAGTCACAATTACTGAGAAATAAAGTCGGTAATTGCGAGATATAAACTCGCAATTATGAGAGATATAGAGTCAGTAATTGTGAGATTATAAAGTTAGTAACTGAGAGATAAAGTCAGAAGTGTAGATATCTGAAGTAAGATAATGCATGATGCAAAGTCAGAATTCCGAGAGATATCAAAGTCAGAATTGTGAGAAATATGAAACAGACAGCAACTGCTGGAGATAAAGTCGCAGATCTAATAATATAAAGTCAGAATTGTGAGATTTAAATTATTCTGAGGGGAAAAAAAAGGTAGTCTTTTTTTTTTTCCCCTTGGAGGAATTGGCCTGATAGGTCGCAATTCTGACTTTATATACGGCAACAATTCGGACTTTATCTCTCACAATTCTGACTTTATATCTCGGCAATTCTGGAACTTTATATCACAACAAATCTGACTAACTTATAACTCGCAATTCTGGACTTTTTATTCACGCAAATTCCTGGCTTTTTATCCCGCAAATTCTGAGATAATGAAGTCAGAATTGAGATATAAACTCGCAATTGTAAAAAAAGGAGTAAAGTATAAATAAAAAGTCGCAAGTATTTACTTATTTTTTTTATTCAGTGGCGGAACACAGCTTCCATAGTTGGAATAACTTTAATCTTCTTTCACATATCAGTGTAACATCAATACGTATCACATCGGAAATAAACCCAAAGGCTTCTCTACTGTGAGCACGGTGCGTAGTGCCGTGCAACATAAATAAAATAAATAATAATAATGTTTATTATTATTAACTGTTGGTAAACTAAAAGTCTTCGGAGAATTTGTAAATTTGCTCCTTCGGACCTGGGTGTGTCGCCAAGCCAAAGGCAGCTGGAAAATTTATTAAATGTGTAGAATACTTTCCAAGCCATAGCATTATAAATTCAGATAGTGTGATTTAAAAAAAAAATAAAACATACTTCCAGTTCCACTCCTGGTGAAACTGAAACCCAATAAACTACAACGGAGTGATAACAGAATTACAGTGCAGAGAGGAACGGGCTTTAACTCCAGTCCTGGCTTCCAGTCCGGCCGTTAAGAGTCAACATCTGTCTCGCATGCACGATTCCAAGAAGCCATCCGACTCTGGCACGAAAAGTCGACCTCGATAGATTAGAGGATATTTTAACTAAAATATGGACAAAGAGTCTGTGGCGCCACCCATAGACTACTTCTGAAGAACGGAGTTTCAGGATGTTTATGGGGAGGTTATGAGCGGGCAGCCATGCTGTGAAAATCTCGGAATACAAAATGCAGAAGTTTCAGAAAGAATCGGAGGTGGTATGATGTGTTGTGTCAGATGACAGTCTATGGCTCAGATCATTGAGACGTCAAATTCAGTCGTCCGCAGCCCGTTGATCAGCTGTCAATCAAAGTTAACCGCCCTTATTTACATACATTTTATATCTTAAGTATGATCTAAACTAATCAAGTTAGAAAAATTCACCCCCTCACAGTTGTCAGGCACGCAGAACATATTGAAGATTACAATAAAAGTCCATGGGACCAAACTGTAAACATATGAATTTATGCTGTGAAAACTGAGATTTTAACATGACGTCTATGGATATTTGCTCCCTTTTGGGACCGGCTCTCTAGCGGATTTGAGATGTATTGCAGTTTATCGCACTTCCGGGTAGGCTTCATCTTTCAGATTAGAATGTTGCCGCTTGAGAGAAACCTCATCTTTCAGGCATTTAACCGACGGCTTAACACTTTAGCCTGAGAACGGGGATGGCTTGAAATTGGCTCATTTGGCTTTATGCACAGCTGCACTACTTCCTGAACTTAAGCCAGCTCCTTGTTTCATGTCTGTCATTATTGGACAAATTGATTAATTCCGGTGTGCCTGACCTCAGTAGTCACGGCAACGAATAATCAGACACACCTGAATTAATCAAGTTCGGCCAATAATGGCAGACAGGAAACAAGGAGCTTTGAGTTCAGGAGCAGTGAAGCTGTGCATAAGGTCAATGGGCTATATGCACGCATAAGTTCCGCATTTGACGCAAGGATGCTCGTCCATTTCCGGTTGTGTAGATTAAAGCGGAGGAAAACCGAGGAAGACGGGATTATGGCAGAGTCTTCAAAATTTACTGTCCTCCCGCCTTTGAAATGAAACGTACATGCGTTTAGATGTAATTTTATGTATAGTTATGTTTATTTAATATAATTTTAAAAAGAAGCATAAACACAACGAGGGGTGTCTGTTTTATCTGTTTTTGTGTCTAACGTTTCTTTAGTATAACCATGAAGTATAAAATTCAATATAAATTTTCGGTATTGCATTGGACTCTACGATCGGCGGAAGTTATCGAGCATCCTTAAACCTTCACCGGAAATACCGCCGTGCATAGAGCCCATTGCGTGAGTCTCACGCTCAATACGTGAGAGTTGGCAACTCTGCCGACCTTTTCACACCATAGACTGTAAAAAAAGTTTGACTCTCAACGCTTTCACCGGTCCGCTGTCAATCCCAAAATGCACTACGCGAGCGTGAAGCTCGACTTCCATTGGAATGAATTGAAAACGCTCACACTGCACTAGTGGACACACACCGTCAGACTCTTTTTGACTCGCCTGTCCATTAAAACAACCCTTAACTTTCGTTTTCAAAACTGTGTAACTCACGAGTGGTTAGTGGTGTTCATGGATGATTAAAAGCAAATATAACAGCGCAAGGTATGATTTAAATCTGTGTTATTTGCTATTGTGGAACTATTTTTCAGATACATCACAACTGCGGATAAACTTCCGCTCAGATATTAGCACACAATCCCGACCACTTTTCTGTAGCGCAGTAATATCAACGAGCAATGAGTCCTCCAATACAAATCAATGCGATTATACAAAATGCCAAATAACACGACAGAAACGTTATTTCGTTTCTGAATATTTCTATAATTTTTTGTAAAATTCAGTCATTTCTATAACAGAACCGGAAGACCATACAATGAATAAAGTCGTAGTTTTTGTTATTTTTGGACCAAAATGTATGAACGGAGCTTGGGACTACATGAGGGAGAGTCATTAATGACATCATTTTCATTCTTGGGTGAAGTACCCCTTTAATGCGTTTTGTTCTTCCCTCATATTTAAAATCTTTACAAATATAAAGTTATGATGGTTTAACTTGTATATGGTCATTAAATACAAATCACATCACTTTTGGCTATTACTGTATATCTCAAACAACAACAACAAATAAACCCTTCAGTATTTTAAGTATTTTTAAAATTAAGAATTATGAATTACTTAAGGAAGTTTTCAATCTGAGCTTGAGCTTCTGAGAACGGTTATGTATAACAGAACAACAAGGGACAACATTATTATGATATATTTTATTTTATTTGTTGATTGATACTTCTATACATGGTGCATATGTACAATAATAAGTTATATATACACTTGAATGGTTGTATTAGTTGCATTGATCCAGGTGCTCTGCCATAAACGTGTTGATGAGGTTGACTGTGGCCTTTACGAGGTTTAATATAAAATAAAACATTGATACTGTATACAGTATATATATAACTGTGGATCATGAGGAAGGGAAAACAACAAACATGATGCAACGACCGACCAGTCTGACTGTGATTCTTTGGGAAACTGGAGACCTGCTCCATTTCTGACATCCAAACTGTTGAATTTCCTACAAAACGTCTAATTCTAACTTTCCGAGTGATTAAGTGAAAAACATGAGCTGTGTGGAACACGTTAAGCAGGCATATAATGGCACAAAGTAATTAAACATGTTACAGAGTGGCAGATCATTAAAACAGGGTCACCCGTGGCTCACCGGACACTTTTCCCCTTTCGCATGCAGTTAAACTTTTACACAGCCGCCTCGGCTTCCCATCCACACTTTATGGCTTTTCTGTTTGGATTATTAGTTAATGAGGTGCTGGAAATCACAGGCACTTTGAGTCATAAACCTCCAATTCCAGACAATTAGTCCCAGCAGCAGCGGCTAGCCCCAACACACACACACACACACACACACACTCACATTCACACACACTGTTCCACAGATTTATGTTTGTGTCAGTCTGACATGCAGTTCATTGAGTCCATATTGTGAATGAGACTGAAGCAGATACAGTGAGTTCAGATGTGGGTCAGAAACACACACACACACACACGTGTGTAAAACAGGTCTCTGACATTAATGCAAGACACTACAGGCTAAACCATTGCTTTCACATGCACTGCTCATTTTCACTTCCACACGTCTTGAGGAAAGAAACATCCAAAATACACATTTAAGTGTTTATTTCACTTTATCAATGTGCGTCTGTAGCTCTACTTTTCAGTCCGTATCTTTAAAAGCAGTGAGTCAGAAATCTCCACTCGACTTTACAGATCATTATTCTGAAGGTTTGTTCATGTATAGTCACCTGATTTATACAATATTTTACTCCTACGAACAAAATAAAATGTATTTTCTTCTGTTGACATGATCTGATTTCTGATAAAAGAGAAATCCAGAATGCCGTCTGTAAAACCCTTTATACAGTATATTTCAACAAAAGAATTTTGAATCTGTATTTGTACAATGCAAATTAGTGCATTTTTATTTAGACAATGCCTCATTTGCATATTTAAACTTGGTTTACTTAATGTTATGAATAAATATAAAGTAATAATAAGAAGAAAAATTTTGCTTTTGCACAATGAAAAGTTCGGCAAAGCGTTGCAGATGAATGTCTTTCCTGATGATGATGATGATGTTTGAGGCGCATGTTTTAAACAACATTTCAGAAAAGAAAACTCGTTCTACACAACAGTTTTCTTAATTTTCTGATCAATCTGTATGGTTGGATCTATTAGTTAACGTGTTTTACCCTCTTCACCTGTAGTGTCTTGCCTTAAAACACACATTACAACAGATCCAGACCTCACACACTCTCGTCAGACTGTTCTTGCAGTAAAAGAGAACAAACAAACAGTGTGACAAAAAGTGTGCAAACACACACTTGCATAGTGTTATTAATGCACACCTTAGAAGAAAAGGTTCTATATAGAACCTTAAAATGTTCTATCAGCGCTATGTATTTGGAACCCATAAAAGGTTCTATACACTCTTAAAAAGGGTTCCTCTGGGTTCTATATAGAACCCTGGGGTTCGTACTTGGCCAATAGAACCTTTTACCAAAAAAAATGGTTCTATATAGAACCCTGGGGTTCCATACTTGGCCAATAGAACCTTTTACCAAAAAAAATGGTTCTATATAGAACCCTGGGGTTCCGTACTTGGCCAATAGAACCTTTTACCAAAAAAAATGGTTCTATATAGAACCCTGGGGTTCCATACTTGGCCAATAGAACCTTTTACCAAAAAAAATGGTTCTATATAGAACCCTGGGGTTCCGTACTTGGCCAATAGAACCTTTTACCAAAAAAAATGGTTCTGATATAGAACCCTGGGGTTCCGTACTTGGCCAATAGAACCTTTTACCAAAAAAATGGTTCTATATAGAACCCTGGGGTTCCATACTTGGCCAATAGAACCTTTTACCAAAAAAATGGTTCTATATAGAACCCTGGGGTTCCATACTTGGCCAATAGAACCTTTTACCAAAAAAATGGTTCTATATAGAACCCTGGGGTTCCATACTTGGCCAATAGAACCTTTTACCAAAAAAAAATGGTTCTATATAGAACCCTGGGGTTCCGTACTTGGCCAATAGAACCTTTTACCAAAAAAAAATGGTTCTATATAGAACCCTGGGGTTCCATACTTGGCCAATAGAACCTTTTACCAAAAATTCTATAAACCTGTTGACTTGGCCAATAGAACCTTTTACCAAAAAAGTTCTATATAGAACCCCTGGGTTCCGTACTTGGCCAATAGAACCTTTTACCAAAAAAAATGGTTCTATATAGAACCCTGGGGTTCCAGTACTTGGCCAATAGAACCTTTTACCAAAAAATGGTTCTATATAGAACCCTGGGGTTCGTACCTGGCCATGTAAGAAAAAATGAAGTGGACGTCGAAGATCTCAAAAATTGAAGTTTATTTACAGCATAGCAGTCGCAAGGCACACGACGCACCTTGGGTTCACCGGCGTGAGAATGAACCCCGAACTCATCCCAATGCAAAGATTTTATACAGTCTTACATTCGTCTTCCCCCTCAGCATGTAAATGAAGCTTTCTCTTAAATGTAAATCAAGACAAACAAGTTCGTCTTCTCTCTCAGCGTGGAGCTGAAACTCTGTTTTTAAATGTAAATTGGAGAGAACGATAGAGTGGTGCCTCCGTGTCTATGTCTTTGTTATTCCAAACTCTGTCTTTAAATGTAAATCGAAGAGAACGATACAAGTGTTAGAGTGATACGGTCAAATGTTTAAAGGTGATAATATTTCTCAGAAACTCCCTAATCAAGATGGTTCTCGAATACCCGCTGTCGCTCCCACACTATAGGAGTTAAACATGACTCTGTGATACTTTTAAGATTGTAAGGAAATTATTCTATAATAAATAAGCTCTTTTAAGTGAAGGAACATTTCAACATAATCTATATTGGAGTGGAAGTTTGATCGGAGCAGACCATAATTTCTTACAGTCCCCCCTATGATGCTCTTGGCCACAAGTAGCATCACATCCACTCCCTTTCCTCAATAACACCTCCCTTTCCTGGTGGGCAGGTGCCCAGTGGCGGTGTCACCCTGGCTTAGGTTGCCCCCCTATGGCCATCAGAGAGTCTTACCCGTCATAGGAATGACACCTCGTGCACACTGGTTATAGCTCTACTTCACTTGAGCAGACTTATCATAGTTTTGTGTTTGTTTGTTTTTGTTTTTTTTGTTTTTGTTTTTGGGTTTGAGAGGGGTAATCAAGAACCATCACATCCAACGGGAACATCCAATATTGATCATAGAATTATCTTCAACCTGACGTTTCAATATGGAACAAATACAACATAACATAATGCACTGACTGATAATAAGAATGATATTTACACAAACAGCATTTTTAAAGGTAACATCCCAAAGTAGCCAGAATAGGCAATAGCCAAGTCTCCATCATGCATTTGTTTTTTGTCAACACCTTCGTTGCATCATTTATTATTATTATTATTATTTTTCTAGTTTTGATCGCTCAAACAATCAACAATCAATAGACAATATAGTGTGTGTGTGTGTGTGGGGGGGGGGTTCATTTTCTCAGTGTGGACATCCTTTATCCACATGTGTGCATCCAATAGACAATAATATATGTGTAATGCAAATGAGTATGCATATATTTGTCTCTTCATGTTCAGGCTTTGTGCATTTCTTAGAGTGGGTTTGTCCTCTGCACACTTGTTTTCCATCTATGTGCAAAGACTGCTGTCCGTATAGTCTCTGAAATGGTTTGATCTCTTCTCATTTCTTTTCTCATTGTCCATTCTTTTTCACATGGATCATAAGTCCTTCTAGAAGAAGCAGTCACTGGAGTTGTTCGAGTCTGTGCCTCTTCATCAGTTCCATCCCTCCATCCCATGGTGGGTTTCAGGGTTTCTAGATCTTTTAGGCCTGGATTTCTGGATCTTACAGGTCTGGAAATCTCTGTCTTCTGTTCTTTTCTTGAGAGAATCCCCTGGCTCCACTGATTCTACTTCCTTCTCGTCCTTCAAACGGCCATCATCTTTCTCCAGGAGGTTACACGTTTCTCGTCCTTCAAACGACCATCATCTTTCTCCAGGAGGTTACACGTTTCAGGCAAACATCTCACTGCTTCTATCTGAAATAATGATTAAAGAAGAGGTTGCCCCCCCTTTCCCCCATAATCATCTTTTCACAATCAAACATCAAAGTCACATAAGTTTCATCTCAAAACATCAAACATCAGTAATGTTTAAAAAAAATATTCTAAACATAATGCCATTAAAACATTATAAATTACAACTACGCAGTGCTAATAAAACATGTTTCATAAATCATAAAGAATCACCCCCCTTTTGATAGTAAACCCTTTTCTAAAATGTGTTACTATCATAAACCTAATTCTAATTTGCTTCAGCATCTGCTTGTGACTGAGCTAGAGTCCTGTTGCTCATGCAGTGATACGTTGGACAAGGTGTGAATCACTTCTTTATTTCCTTTCAACAGTGCCAACTGGGTTTCTAAATTGCCTATTTTCTTAAGCAAACCATGATAGCTCATCTTTCTGTTGTGTGACAAGTGACACCTTCTTGCCTTGTGTCCCATCAGTCCACAAGCAAAACAAACAACTTCCTGATCTTCCTTTCTTTTCTCCAAACAGTGCCTTGCAATGTGACCATCCTTTCCACATGCATGACAGACAAAGCTTTGAAGAGGTCTCTCACTGTCTTGACAATTTCTAGCAATGTGACCAGCTTTTCCACATGCATAGCAAATAATAACACCTTCTGAATTTATTCTTGCAAATCTCCTCGGTCTATGATTGAAACCATTAGACCATGTAGTAGAACATTCTCTCCCACCAACGGCAGCAACTGGATGTCTAGATTTGACAGTTTTCATTTGACTTTTGGCATTAGCATTATTGTTGTAAAACTGTGTCATTTTACCAATAATGTCAGTGTATTCAGAGAGTGGTGTCACAAGCATTGTCACAGCAGACCGGGTGAGTGGGTCACATTTGTTAATCAAGGCAGTCTTGAAACTGACATCATTCTTAGTAATATCAGGATTGCCACTGAAAGTTTTAAACATCTCCAATAATCGTTCTGAAAAGGCTGCTGGATGTTCCCCTTTTCTCATGCGCATCTCAGATATTCTATCCCAATCAACTGACATCACACCTAAGACTTCAAGCAGTGCCTTTTTCCTCTCAGACTTATTAGCCGTTCTGTCCTTTACATTCTGAGTTAAGGCTCCAGACAAAGTGTCAGGCAAGCACATCCTTAACACAACGCACACATCACCATCTGTTAAATTGTACACTTCAGCATATTCCTCCAAGTTTTTCAGAAAATCTAATGGATCTTGTTTGGCAGGATCAAATTTACCAATATTCTTGATCATAGTTTCTAGTTCAGTTGGATTAAATCCTCGGACTATGGTAGAGGTCATTGGTTCTTCTCTTCCTTCACTAGTACGCATAGTCGTCGTAGTGTGGACTGGTGCCATGGGAAATCTGATTCTACAGTCTGAGTATTGGCTACTGAATGTCTGAGAATCTTTTTCCCAACCCTCCGCTCTGTCTTCCTGCAAATCTGGCATTTCTGGAACTGGGTTACACAATCTGACGCCTAACAATGTCTTACCATGATTTTTCTCAGTTGTGTCACTCTTTATCACAAACTGACAAGTTGCCTTTGCTTCTTCCAAATTTTTGGATAATGTTTCCACAGATGATTTAAGCATACTATTGTTCGTTCTAAGAAGTGCGATCTCATTCTGCATCTTGACCTTTTCTTCTTTCCATATCATTTCACTAGCCAGGTAATCTTTTGTAGAAATTACCCCAACACTGAGTCGCTCATTTTCAGCCTCTAACTCATCTACTCTCCTCCTAGTTACTTTGTATGAAGCAAAAAGTGCTTGAAGCGCATTAGCAATTTTCCCATTTTTGTTCTTAGGCATTTTGGGATCATTTTCAAACTTAGAGATCGCCCACTTGTACGGCTTATCAACAATATTCTCTATTCCATCAAACATTCCCTGAGAACCGTGTTTAGCGATGTATTTCACAATAATTTCTTCCATTTTCAAAAGTTTTATCTGGCTTTAGACTATATCGTGATCTAATAGTTATTCACAAAGTCTGATTTTAAATAACTACCATTAGTATAATTATTCACAGCTCCAGTACTTCGGACGCAAATGAACAAAATAGCCACACCACCTGAGGCTTAACTTAACCATTGCCACAGTCTTTTGGACCTTAAATGTCACAGAGCCACAGTGTCAGACTCACTAATCTACACTATAAAACACAATCGTATGTGAAATAATTCTGTGACCACACTGCGTCGGGTTTAATTCAATTACTTTAGAATTTCCTCAGAATTATTACAACTTCACAATTGGTTTTAAGTTGGCTACATACACTTTTTGAAACTTTACTTTAGAAATAACTGCTTAACAACTCCTCTTATAACACACAATAGTTGTGAAATAATTCTGTGACCACACTGCGTCGGGTCTATTCAATTAGGCCTACTTTAGAATTTCCTCAGAATTATAACAACTTCACCAACAGTTTCAAATACGTTAGAAACATACACATTTGTTTCAGTTACTTTAGAAACAACTGCCTATAACACGTAAGATGAAATAATTCTGTGACCACACTGCGTCGGGTCTATTCAGTTACTTTAGAATCTTTTTCAGAATTATTACGGCTTCACAATTGGTTTCCAATAGGCTGCATACACTTTTGTTTCGGTTACTTTAGAAACAACTGATCTAATATAATTCTGCCACCACACTACTTCGGGTTTATTCATTTACTTTAGAATCTTAACAGAATTATAAGAGGTCAACACTTAGTTTCAGTTACTTTAGAAACTTTACACTTAAGCACTTTGTTTCAATTACTTTAGAAACAACAATTCCAAAACAACTCTGCCGCCACACTACTTCGGGCTGATTCAATTCCGTTAGAATCTTAAAACAAAATCGTACAGAATAGGCTTAACAACTCCTCCTATAACACGCAATAGTTGTTAGATAATTCTGTGACCACATTGTGTCAGGTCTATTCAATTACTTTAGAATTTACTGAGAATTATAACAACTTCTCCAACAGTTTCAGATACGTTAGAAACATACACATTTGTTTCAGTTACTTTAGAAACAACAAATCTAATATAATTCTGCCACCACACTACTTCGGGTTTATTCACTTACTTTAGAATCTCAACAGAATTATAAGAGATAAACTTATCCCAAGTTTCAGTTACTTTAGAAACTTTACACTTAAGCACTTTGTTTCAATTACTTTAGAAACAACAATTCTAATACAACTTTGTTACCACACTACTTCGGGTTGATTCAGTTCCGTTAGAATCTTAAACAAAATCGTACAGAATAGGCTTAACAACTCCTCCTGCTAAGACTGAATAAACACAATTCTCTTCTGTCCTGAAATTTTCCTTTTTCTAGATTTTTTTAAACAAGGAGTTTCCTGACAAAACAGCATTTAAATGAAAGAAAACAGCTTTTTTCTTACCTTTTCCCCTGCTTTTTTTGTTGGAAACCTCCTGAAAAGGGTGGCTCGCCAGTGTAAGAAAAAATGATGTGGACGTTGAAGATCTCAAAATTGAAGTTTATTTACAGCATAGCAGTGGCAAGGCACACGACGCACCTTGGGTTCACCGGCGTGAGAATGAACCCCGAACTCATCCTAATGCAAAGATTTTATACAGTCTTACATTCGTCTTCCCCCTCAGCATGTAAATGAAGCTTTCTCTTAAATGTAAATCAAGACAAACAAGTTCGTCTTCTCTCTCAGCGTGGAGCTGAAACTCTGTTTTTAAATGTAAATTGGAGAGAACGATAGAGTGGTGCCTCCGTGTCTATGTCTTTGTTATTCCAAACTCTGTCTTTAAATGTAAATCGAAGAGAACGATACAAGTGTTAGAGTGATACGGTCAAATGTTTAAAGGTGATAATATTTCTCAGAAACTCCCTAATCAAGATGGTTCTCGAATACCCGCTGTCGCTCCCACACTATAGGAGTTAAACATGACTCTGTGATACTTTTAAGATTGTAAGGAAATTATTCTATAATAAATAAGCTCTTTTAAGTGAAGGAACATTTCAACATAATCTATATTGGAGTGGAAGTTTGAT
>JAQIUQ010003490.1:0-18574 GCA_030378365.1 Hybognathus amarus | reverse complement strand
AAAAAAAATACATATCTAGAGTTTCATACATTCCGATAATGTTTATGTGCCAAAAGCAGAATGAAACTAATTGCGTCCACACGCCTCATGGACTGTTAATCCGCTCTGCTCAATGTCCAAACAGCAGCGCAGCTCACTAGGAGCAGCGCTTACTCTGATCGGCCTCGGTCACGAGATCCAGTGAAAAGCGCTCTAATTTAGCGAAGAACACAAACTGTCTCAGACAGTGACTACGTTTACATGCAGCCAATAACCCGTTCATGCTGGCCATGTAAATACTGGCAAAAACCGGCAAAAAGGAGGATAGGCTCATATCCCGGTATTTAAAAGCCCCAGTTATTATCCCTGGGAACTTCTTTCTAACTGCGAATTTTTGGTCATGCAAACGCATATCCCCTAGGTGATTTGTGTCAGGAATCTTGGTCTTTTGAGTAGAGGAACTTCTTGTATGCACCATCTGAACACTCACCGGCCACTTTATTAGGTACCCCATGCTAGTAACGGGTCTGGACCCCCTTTTGCCTTCAGAACTGCCTCAATTCTTCATGGCATAGTTTTAACAAGGTGCTGGAAGCATTCCTCAGGGAAGTTCTGGTCCATATCGACATGATGGCATCACACAGTTGCCGGATATTTGTCGGCTGCACATCCATTATGCGAATCTCCCGTTCTCACCACATCCCAAAGATGCTCTATTGGATTGAGATCTGGTGACTGTGGAGGCCATTTGAGTACAGCGAACTCATTGTCATGTTCAAGAAACCAGTCTGAGATGATTCCAGCTTTATGACATGGCGCATTATCTGCTGAAAAGTAGCCATCAGAAGTTGGGTACATTGTGGTCATAAGGGTATGGACATGGTCAGCAACAATACTCAGGTAGGCTGTGGCGCTGCAATCCATGCTCAATTGGGTACCAAGGGGCCCAAAGAGTGCCAAGAAAATATTCCCCCACACCATGACACCACCACCACCACCAGCCTGAACCGTTCATACAAGGCAGGATGGATCCATGCTTTTATGTTGTAGACGCTAAATTCTGACCCTACCATCCTAATGTTGCAGCAGAAATCGGCACCATCAGACCAGGCAACGCTTTTTCCAATCTTCTATTGTCCAATTTCGATGAGCTTGAGCAAATTGTAGCCTCAGTTTCCTGTCTTGAGCTGAAAGGAGTGGTACTCGGTGTGTGGTCTTCTGCTGCTGTAGCCCATCTGCCTCAAAGTTCGCACTGTACTGTGCGTCAGAGATGCTCTTCTGCCCACCTTGGTTGTAACGGGTGGTTATTTGAGTCACTGTTGCCCTTCTATCAGCTCTGAAACCAGTCTGGCCATTCTCCTCTGACCTCTGGCATCAACAAGGCATTTCCGCCCACAGAACTGCCGCTCACTGGATGTCTTTCTTTTCCGGACCATTCTCTGTAAACCCTAGAGATGGTTGTGCTGAAAATCCCAGTAGATTAGCAGTTTCTGAATACTCAGACCAGCCCTTCTGGCACCAACAATCATGCCACGTTCAAAGTCACTCAAATCACCTTTCTTCCCCATACTGATGCTCTGTTTGAACTGCAGGAGATTGTCTGGACCATGTCTACATGCCTAAATGCACTGAGTTGCCGCCATGTGATTGGCTGCTTAGAAATTAAGTGTTAACGAGCAGTTGGACAGGTGTACCTAATAAAGTGGCCGGTGAGTGTATTTTTAAAAATATATTTAAATTATATAATTATTTAAAAGTGTGTTAAAATTGTATTGTGAAAATAGGTAAAAGGGTGACGATGATATACTTTTAATATATTAAAATATAGTAAAATTTGTGTTAGTATATTTGCAATGTAAAAAAACAATCAAAATTCAATTGCAATTCGGAAACTCTCTGACTGGTGGATCTCACATTTAAGTCCTGCGGTTTTTGCACAATGATAATTTGCATTTTTAAGTAATTAAATGCAAAATCATCAGGTAGGCATATTTCAGCAAGATAACATGGCAGAAACATAATTTGTGAACCTATGATTACAATTATTTTTATTATTATTTTTCTACATTACCATGTAAATATACTGCAAAAGCAGTCAATATAGGTGAGCCTCTGAGGTCTCGATTTCTAAAATGATTTCTAAAACACAAATCCATGAGTACAGTTTGCAAAACTGTGGGAATGGATTGTGAAAGCAAAGGCGTGGATTATAAATTTGTTTGGTATGGTTTACAAATCTGGGTGGACGGATTGGAAATTGGTGGGTGCGTTATTAATCCGTGGACACAATTTTTTTAAACCGAGGGAACAATTGAAGAATCTGTGAGTACTGTTTATAAACTGAGGGGATGAATTGCAAAAAGTGTGGCCACGGTATTTGCGTTTTTTTTACTTAAGTGACTTCCCGGGCTCAGTAGATTGTTGCGTCTGAGAAGCAGGGAAAAGAGTGAGACCGGGAAGGAAGTATCGCTCTCCATACGGGCACATGGAGCACAGATCAATCCAGCCAATGATTCACTTCAAAAACATGACTGAAGAAGTCAAAGAGTCAAACAATCTGTCAAGTAAGCCTTGAAGCAGCGACTCAAAAAGACAGTCAGTCAGGAAGAAGGCAAGCACACAATCAGACAGCGAGTCAGCGGGAGAAGCATTGAGTCTAGACTGTGGCGAAGACATAGTCAGGCACCCATCAGAGAATCTGCTGTCTCTACTCGAATGCATCAAAGAAGTAAGCAAACAACAAACCATATAGACTAAATGGCCAGACGGCTTTCAACCAATTGAACTGAGTCCTAGCTAGGATGATATGGCGTATAATCCAGGTATGAGGGCACAGTTTAGAAAAATGCCTTCAAAAAGAACCTGGCAAAGGATCAATACCAAGCCAAGTGAGGATGTGAGAGGGCGCTGCCCTCATTGACAGGCATGGCAGTGGCATTTTGTCAGCCCTCTTGGGCCGTATTCACAAAGAATTTTAAGGCTAAAAGTAGCTCCTAACTGGCGAATTTAGGAGCAACTCCTAAAAATAATGGGCGTGTCACTCCTAACTTTAGGACTCCTAATTTTTTTCACTAAGAGTAATTCACAAAGCATTTTAGCCCTAAAAGTAGCACCTAAGTCTGGGACAGCTTAAAAGAAGTCGAGAGGACTCCTAACTCACTAAGACCTATTCACAAAGGATTGTAGCGCATACCAGCGCCTCTCGCAGTCGTCCGGGCTCCGCGACACAAGCGGGAATGCTGCATTGATCTGCAAACAAATCATCTTCCATGTCTCACGCTTAGTTTTGCTTCAAATCCCAGTGCCGAATTTTACTTTTATTATATTTTTTTCATTTTTTCTAGCACCAACTGGGCCAGCAGCAGTAACTGATCCTGCGTCCAATTGGGCTTTCTTTTCCATTTTGGTGAGTTCATAATCCACCGTCATTCAACTATTGCTACATTACTTCAATAGGAGCAACATGTCCTTGCTTTAAATAGTCCGGTGAGGCTAAACGAATGTGAATTAACCAGTGTTAATGCAAGTGTCGTTTTTTCATTATTAGGCAAGTTAAGGTTTTTATTAGGGCGCACCATTCACAAATAGCACCTAAAAATGCAAGGCGCGCCGCATTCTCCCGGTGGTCGCGCTTCGGTTGGTTCTAGTCACACGCACCGCTCTATACGGAGGGGCTTGGAAAAAACGGGCACACATACAGTATCGCGTGCTGAATTTGAGCGCGCATAAGACGCGATAAGTGAACACTGCATGCCCTTAGGCTACGTACCTTGAATAATTTCATTCATGACTTCTCTCTCTGCCTTTTTAGAATTACACTTCACTGGGGCCTGCACAAATATGTCATTATATAGCCTATGCATTTCGATGATATTACTTTTTTATTATTATTATTTTGTGTAGGACACAGACATATTTAGATGTCGTAATTCCATGATTTGTTGCTGTGTTATGTTCCACATGATGGCCCTGTCATCTAACAACCAATCATCGTGATTATTGCGAGGAAGCTCGTGCATGAAAATTGACGTCATCCATAGCAACGAAGACTCACTCTTAGTTTAGGAGTTGTGATTTTTCCTTACTAAGAGTAGGTCTGAAAGGCGTTGTGAATAACTTTTAAGAGAAAACTCCTAGCTAAAATATTTTAGTGCGATTTAGGAGTACTCCTGGTGGTAAGATAAAATTCTTTGTGAATACGCCCTGATCCTTTGTCTCGCTCACAGAGAGAGAAGCTCCCACTAGACCATAGTGCCCAGGACAGGTCAAGACAGAGTGATGGAGAATGAAAGGCAAAAACAGTAAACACACCTCAGAAGAGCTGAGGAGGCTGAGGCTGATTAGCTCAAATCTTCTGCAGAATTTGCAGGGTCGCACAGATGTTAAATCCTCTCCAGAGAAAAACCTGACTTCGACTAATTGGAGAAGCCAGACACTAAATGAATAATGTATGCTGGTATGCAAATGCTAATCTGATAGGATTATCCAAAAGGCCCAATTTATCATAGAAACCCCACTAAGTTGTGATTGAATCAAATAGTGTACCTCATAGGAAGCCCATCTGCCTGTATAAAAAACAAGAAAGAATGCAGAAATCTGCAGTGGTCTTCAAAAAAAGAAAAATTGTTTCAAAAATGTGTTTTGCAGTACCCTTCTTTAAATGAAAGTAGGTTAGATCTATTAAATTTGTTAAATATTTATTTAAAATTGTGAAAATCTATAAAACAATGAATAGCCACTTATTTTGTCAATCCAGTAAAAAAAGGAGCCAAGACCTAAGGGAGGCATGTCCTCTCACAACTACAGGCTTTCTGAAACAGAAGATTCATAGGCTGAGGAACAAACACAAGCCTCTCACAGCAGATGGAAAATTGCAAGCCCTTTAAATTCAAAAGCAGTCACAAAATAAATGGCCCCAACCTGGCCACAGATAAGGGGAACAGTGTATCAACATGTCTACTGTCTAAGCCTTGGAACAACACTGTGTGAAGACAATGGGAGTTCTTCAGAGCCCCAGAACACTATCTGGATTCATCTGTCCAAATTCACTTCAACTGATTCAAAAGAATGAAATGGATGCCCGACGGTCTGATCCTAGAAGCCAGGGAGACAAAAAAAAAAAGAAAAAAGAAAGAAAGACAAAATATTTTACTATCACATATCTGACCTGATTACCCATTTCAATTAAACCTCCTAAATCCCTTTTCTTTTTAGTCTCTCGGGCAGTTATACAAAATGTATGATAGTGCTTAAACACCAGAGGAAATGTTATACTGCCGTTTCTATTTGTTTTCTTATATACTCATACTGTTGCCAAATCATTTCAATTCTAACACTTTAGAAATATACTGATCTTCCTCAAAGACCGAAAAAAAAACTAGGATGAAGTAGTGCTGGGCGGTAAAACTCGGTTTAAACCGAAAACTCGTTTATATTTTCGTCACGATTTTTGATTTTCGCAATAAACCGCCATACCGGTTTAATTACACAACGTTCGGAACGACTCATACACTGCGCAGACATAGAGTGCGCTGACACTGTTTCAGACGGACCCTTTACCCGTTGCACTACTGAGCACCGACGAGTGTAAACAAACAGCAGCGCTCTGTTACGTTACATGGACGATGGATTCTGAAGAATTAGTACAACATGACAGTGATGACACCGAAGAAGAACTTGTGCCAAAAAGAGGAGCCGGGTCTGTTGTTTGGAGGTTTTTTGTTTTCCAAAAATCCGACGTCGACCAAACAACCATTTTATGTAAGTGCTGTCGGGCTAAAATTCTCCGCTGGGGAGAATGACCCGGCAACACAAGCAAATTGCTCCAGCGCCTTAGCCGCAAACATGTCTTGGAATATCAAGAATGTATTAAATAATCCGCTGATTTAGCGCCCTCCACATCAGCATGTAACACGGGGAAAGCTAAAGAAAAAGTCGAGCCAAATATTGTTTCCATTATACAGGATAATCCTGTGTGCCAAGTAAGTTAGCACTTTATATTTATTTTATGTTTGTTCTGGTTTCTGAAGCAATACTTTTGAAGGAATAACTAATGCAAGTTGCATAATTTTGTTTTAATTTCTTTAATAGACCTCAAAAGCAATGCAAGACAAGATTTCCTTTTATATTTACTTGAATGCACGCAATGTTCCTGGATTTGTACTTGAACTAGCAAAAGTATTCCAAGTTGTTCTAATTGTGTTGTTTAAAATAAAAGTTCTGTATTTTGACTGCAGTTGTCTTTTGCATTTTGATTCCTCACTTCATTAGAATCATGAATGGCTCTTATTTTAAAACAGCATAATTTTCTGGGGCCATGCAAACCTGTATTACTAGTGTGGAATTATTCTACAATATTCACTAATGACAGTAAAATAGACCATCCTAAGTCAATTTACTGCAGTAATTCCTCTCTTAACCAGTAGAAAATGCATTGAACACCTGACTATACATAAAAAAAAATAAAAAAATCGAACCGAAAAAAACAAAAAACCGTTATGATTTTGAAAAAACCGTGATATCAATTTTTGGTCAAACCGCCCAGCACTAGGATGAAGCTGTCTCGCTATAAGGATCTTAACTTTTTTTATGCCATATTCAGCACTCTTGATCTTTTGGAGCATAAAACTGAAGTTTGAATTTGATCCCTGAATTGGAGATCCTGTATGACTTCAGGGCTGTCTGAGATTTTGAATAGCTTTAGATTTTTTAAAGATGAGCACCATAACATGCTCTATTCTGGGCATCCAACAAATCACACAGAAGTAAAGTTGTAGAAACTGGGCAAAGGCCATCCAAGTAATCGGTGGATTAAGTAGCCGGCAAACACATCAGACACAGGGCTGATGAATGTGGAGAGAATGGCTGTGGAGAATCACAGACTACAGACGATCAATGGTGAGGTTATTTATGATGCCAGGGAGGGGAACTGGGGGCCGCATCCATTTTCTGCTGTCCATTTCTCTCTTTCAGCAGTGGTTCCTCGCATCTGTGATTAAGACCCTGCTGTAGGTTCTTCTGATTCTGGAAGACATCTCAGATGCATCCTGAGAAGCTAGGCTGCATTTCTTGTGTTGTTTACTTGGGAAACAGGTGCTTCTGTTCATACAAATGCAAAGTGACTTTAGCATTGGACAGGACACACTCCTTTGAAACAATCATGCAAAGTAGCACAGCCAAACGTTTTAACGGAGCAAGTGTTCTGTAAATATAATCTTTTACTTCCCTTGCTTTGCAGTCCGTTGCCCATTACACGCCTTAAAAATGCATAACCGAAGGGCACATATAAAGAGAAAGCATCACTCCACCGCATCTGTGCCATCAGCGACACAAGCCTATTTAGAAACAGCCAATCCAATTACAGTGGTAAAATCTTTCTACAGCCATGAAATGGTTTGATGAGGCATGCCAGGTTAATTACAGCTAAAAAAAAAAGGGTTATCTATGATGACAATGAAAGACAATAGTCAGACCTATATTTACAAAACTCTAGTCTAAATCCTATCAAGTTACTACTGTATGTGGTCTACAGCCCAATCTGGCAATATCCTTACCTAAACATTATACAGTTCATAATGACTGATTTTAGAACTCTGAGAGAAATATTTGGGGGAATTATCCATGTAATTATTTAAAATACATTTAAAAAACTTTTTAAAGACTTATGATTTCAAATACATTTTAGAGGCATTAAGGCCGTGTTTTTCCACGCACCTGGCGTATGTTTTCAATAGTTTTCAATGGGAGCGCCGCGGTTTTAACGCCATGAGCGTACCGAGGCGCTGAGTGTTTTTCACGCTGAAGCGCCAAGCGCCCAGCGTTTTTATTGGTTGCTGGGAGTTGAAAAATGTTAAACTTTGGATAAAACGCAGCGCTCATCACTGTCCCTTTTTACCCAGCCGTCCAATCACAGTGGAGGAGGGGTGGGACTAATACCACACCGACCAACAGTCACAACATTCAAACTGCTGCGGATATTCTGTATCATAGCAACGAAACGTCTCAACAGAAAAAACGCTGCGCTGCCAAAACGCTCTCAAGCGCCCAAAGCACGGCGTCTTCAGCAGAGCGTCTAGCGTTTTCAGCTGGCTAAAAAAACGCTTTGGTGGACACACGGCCTAAATGCAATGCAATACATTTGATATATCCTAATGATATATTTTAAATAAAAATACTAAAAATAATTAAAATAAAAACTCACCACTGATTACACCAAACCATGTCAAATGTATTTCTACCAACACATTGTCATCCTTATTTTTTATTTTTATTAAAAATAGGGTAGGGTAAGGGAAGGGTAAATAAAAAGTGGTTCTCAGTTCACAGGGATAATAGTCTTTGCACCTAATGGCTAAAAAACACCAATAAAACACCAAGTCTAGGTTGGCAGCTCGCTGTTGGAACTGTTATTCCAAGAAATATATATATATTTTTTTATTGTACACTAATAAATCCAGCAGTTCAGCAGAGCAGTGTGAGGAGTGTTTGACACAGCTCATGTCTGGTTCTGGGTGCAGCTGCTGTGTCTCAGCACTTAGCTGCCATTATCTCAGAGCTAGCTAATGTCATTAACATAGAAAATGGCCTCTTAATCACTCTGTTGATTCCATGGCTTTTGTGCATGTCATCATTTAAATAATAATCTTCACACCCCGGCTAAGTCATCACTCAATCACCAGACAATATCTACACAATCTGAAAAACAGTTTATAAGATAAGACAAAAGAAAAACAAGATGTGAGAGTGAATATTATTTCCCCAGACAGTGAAAAATGACCAAAGAAATATATTATAATAATAAATTATATATATATATATATATATATATATATATATATATATATATATATATATATATATATATATATATATATATATATATATATATATATATACGCACATATATACACACACACACACATACACTCACCGGCCACTTTATTAGGTACACCTGTCCAACTGCTCGTTAACACTTAATTTCTAAGCAGCCAATCACATGGTGGCAACTCAGTGCATTTAGGCATGTAGACATGGTCAAGACAATCTCCTGCAGTTCAAACCGAGCATCAGTATGGGGAAGAAAGGTGATTTGAGTGACTTTGAACGTGGCATGATTGTTGGTGCCAGAAGGGCTGGTCTGAGTATTTCAGAAACTGCTAATCTACTGGGATTTTCATGCACAACCATCTCTAGGGTTTACAGAGAATGGTCAGAAAAGAAAAAACATCCAGTGAGCGGCAGTTCTGTGGGCACAAATGCCTTGTTGATGCCAGAGGTCAGAGGAGAATGGCCAGACTGGTTCGAGCTGATAGAAGGGCAACAGTGACTCAAAAACCACCCGTTACAACCAAGGTGGGCAGAAGAGCATCTCTGAACGCACAGTACGTCGAACTTTGAGGCAGATGGGCTACAGCAGCAGAAGACCACACCGGGTGCCACTCCTTTCAGCTAAGAACAGGAAACTGAGGCTACAATTTGCAAAAGCTCATCGAAATTGGACAATAGAAGATTGGAAAAACGTTGCCTGGTCTGATGAGTCTCGATTTCTGCTGCGACATTCGGATGGTAGGGTCAGAATTTGGCGTCTACAACATGAAAGCATGGATCCATCCTGCCTTGTATCAACGGTTCAGGCTGGGTGGTGTCATGGTGTGGGGAATATTTCTTGGCACTCTTTGGGCCCCTTGGTACCAATTGAGCATCATTGCAACGCCACAGCCTACCTGAGTATTGTTGCTGACCATGTCCATCCCTTTATGACCACAATGTACCCAACTTCTGATGGCTACTTTCAGCAGGATAATGCGCCATGTCATTAAGCTGGAATCATCTCAGACTGGTTTCTTGAACATGACAATGAGTTCGCTGTACTCAAATGGCCTCCACAGTCACCAGATCTCAATCCAATAGAGCATCTTTGGGATGTGGTGGAACGGAAGATTCGCATCATGGGATGTGCAGCCGACAAATCTGCGGCAACTGTGTGATGCCATCATGTCAATATGGACCAAACTCCCTGAGGAATGCTTCCAGCACCTTGTTGAATCTATGCCACGAAGAATTGAGGCAAAAGGGGGTCCAACCCGTTACTAGCATGGGGTACCTAATAAAGTGGCCGGTGAGTATATATATATATATATATATATATATATACACACGCACACACACACATTAGGGATGCACCGATATATTGGCCACACTATTCGATACCGATATATGATCATTTTTAATGTTATTGGCCCAACAAGAACATTTAGCCGATATCTAAAAGCCGATAAATAATGTATTATTTCCTTCAGCTGAGGCACTTTAGATGTGCACTGTTCAACATAATGCTTTTAAATTGCTTGAAATACGATTGAAATCACTTTAAAAAAGGAAAATCCAGTTAAAGTGCAAAATGTGCAGCGCAAGTCTGTCATATCGGCTACACAACATTAAAAAATAAGAACATCATCTCTGACTCCAACAAAAAAAGATATAATCTACTACCTATCTACAGTAGTAGTATAATCTACTTTTTAAAATAAAAGATATTATCCTCACTATTTTAAAATGTTAAACAGGGTCCCGTTATCCTGTTTAAGACACATTTCCTGTTTACACATACAGTACACTGGAATTTGGTTTGAGAGTTTTTTTGGCAGCAGGCTCCACTGGATTTAACAGAAGATAACAGCAGCTAAAATAAAGAATTCACAATAGGCTTGGTGGCCCTAATATACCTTTTAGTGGTGCAGGTTTATCTTTTCTCTGTGTGATAACAAACAATCTCTTCTAAAAAGCTGCAAAAATAAAACCCATCATCTCTCCTCCACTCCTTTATCATTACGACGCAGTGTAATTTAATTAACTCCCGATAAATCTTTGACATTCTTCAGTAATGAAAAGCAAATCTGATGAGTCTGGAGCACAGCCACATGCTGCCACTGAAAGTGCTTGACGCTGAGAAGAAAACCAGTAGGAGAGAGAAGGCTTTGTCAGGGGATATGCTAGAGAGGAGCATGAGCTAGCAAGATCAAAAAGGCACTCCCCATCACTGATCTCACTTGAGGAAGGCAGGAGGTGGGGGAGAATAGGGATCACAGTCTCGTTTTGGCTTCTGCTGCTCACCGGATGTGCTTGTGCTTTCATCAGAAGGCAGCAGATCAAGCCAGAGGCTGATGAGGAGGATCAGAGCTGCAGCCACACATTCAGACCCAGACAGAGAGAGCCTGGAGCCGAGAGGGGAGTGTTTTGCTCTTCTAACACCATAGCTCAATTAAGACAAGCAGCCAGACTAAAAGAGAATGTTTTCATGTGAAAGGCTGTGATGGTAGAAATGGAAATACTAACGATTCAAATCCCTTTTGAGACGTAATGTTAAACTGAAGTGCAAATCCTTACGTCTATGATCCTACAACAGAGAGGAGAGACCACAGTTGACATGTTACGTCCAATCAAAGTGACATACTTAAAATAGGCACCCCACTCTGCAAAAAGGGAAAAAAATATGCAGTAACACATGAACTCAAAATGTGAGATGAAATGAGCAAGCTAGGTTTGATAAAGCAAATCCACGTTGATCTTGCCATGACACTGGGGGCACATGCGTGCAGGGTAAGTTTAAGTCCAAGGGATTGTGCTTTGAGATGGGTGTGTGAATTTATCTGCAATGAGCCACACAGTCACTAGACAGACAGAGCCGGCAGCATGCATGGTGTAAGGGTGCTCCAATTAATTGGGCACTGATCGCTATAGGCCTATAATAGCTTTATATAGTTTGATATTGGTCTCTATAAAGGCATATGAGAAGAGCCGATGACAGTGTGTCCTAACCAGACACAACGCCACGAACACGCATTAAAACACAGGTTAATCAGAGATTTTGTCCTAACCAGCCATGGACGACGATACACGCAAGAAGAAAACGCTTTGCATTTTTTTTTGCGACGCAGCACCTGGAACAACAACACAAATGCCAATGATAATCACAGGTATAGTTTATTTATGTGGTTAATTTAATGTGTATTACGCATGTAATGTGCCTGAATATCATTTAGTGCTACCAGATTTGTAGCCGACTAAAAGCCCAAAGTACCAAAACTCACCAAAGTACCAAATTGCTTTACTACATTCACCACTCTGGCAGTTCAACCAGGTGTCTGAAAAGGACAATAAATTAGCCAAATCTTTGCAGGGAGCAGAGACATTGTTATCAAAGCAACCCTACAGCAATGGCAGCAAGAAACTAGGGCAGTACGATTTTTGTGCATTTCTTTACTTCACAGTAGTGTGCTTTTGTTCCTCCCTAAAAGCCCAAATTTTACGCCCAAACCATCAGTGATTGTCGTTAAATGCAGTCTTCTGTTGCTAAACTGCAGGCCGTGCCTAAATGCTTAATTAGACAGAGAAATGTCAAAAGCCTGCTTGTTGAGTACCGTTTAAACAGCGTCGGTGCATTGTGTAATATTTAGGAGGATTTGTTGACAGAAATGCAATTTAACATACATACATAACTATGTTTTCAGTGGTGTATGAAAGACCTTACATAATGAACCGTTATGTTTTTATTACCTTAGAATGAGCTATTTCTATCTACCTAACAGTCCCCTAACACTGAAATGGGCATTTTGCGCCGTCATGTTTCTTACAGTAGCCCTGAACGGACAAACTGCTCTATAGAGCGCGTTTCGTCACTGAGGTTTTCTTCATGCAGAGTCACCGCCGCCTTCACACTGACAGTTGAAATCAGCTCTCGATGCGGCTAACGAATCGACCTGGAAGTCATTCATTTCCTATGGAGATTCACAGACCGCACTGCGAAGGTATCGAAACGGGTTCAACCGAGTGCGGTGCAAAGAAAATCGTGTCCGTTGGTCATTCGGATGGGTTCAAAAATTTGAACTCTTGCGAAAAGCTACAGACGGTTCCTATCCGAAAATTCCAGCGGAAGTCGAGCGTTGCTATGGTACCTGATTAACAAACCTGAATTATTAACGTTTAATAAAAATAAATGATTTTATAACGAGAAGTTGTCACGTCATTTTTTTTATTTTCATGACTTTCTAACGTTATTAGGGGGGCAGTTAATACAATTAAATTGTAGGCAGACAAACTATTTACATACTTAAACTATTGATCACCATATCACAGTTATTAGTCGACCTGACATGTCAGCAGCCATTAATATGTCTAATATAAGATCATACAGAACTGACAGAATCAACCTTTCTCTTTTGTTCTACTTGTGTCCGACGCTTTTCACTGTGTAGTACGACGTCCGTTGGGAACTGCATTGCGTATTACGAAGATGATTTCAACTGCCAGTGTGAAGGCGGCGTCAGTGAATAAAACACTGACATAATGACGAACAAGTAACAATAATATTTGCAATAACATATTTTACTGAATAATTAAATAAATACATTTTTTCTTAAATTATCTTTGTAATGAAACCTCATTGCTTAACTGGCTACTCTCTGCTGTCTCAAACGATCGACAACTTTTCCTGTTCGGTGCATTGGAACAATTTGCAACTTCACCGCTAAAATGTATACACTGCACCTTTAAGTGAACATAAACAGTTGGGAAATGAGTCATGTGTAACAGTAAATAGGATCTGTGCATTTGGTCTTAAAGTGACAGCAACCTAATGTTCCTGCTGCTGTCTGCATCATTAATGTTCATAAAAAAATAAAAAAAAGACTAAAAAACAAAAGACAAAGAAAACAAATACCTCACTGCTCTTAAGTATATTTAGTAGGATTAATCTATATTTAATGTATACAGTCTATGACTTTGCAGACAATGCAGTGTTTTACATTTAATTACTTTCTGTTGATAAAGACTACTCTGTTTTTTCACGAGAATGCAAGAGAAGGAAAGGAATGTGTTACACATTTTTCTTGCCAATAAATAAAGATTCATGATTGTCAATTCATTAGATACTTTCTCATTTCTTAATCTTTTTTAATACTTAAAATACATTATTGTTGAAACAGTCAGCCTGTTGTTCATTTTGGTGATTGGCATTGGCCAATACTGCTTCCATTGATCCGTAATTGGTGGAAAAAAAATTTAAAATCCTGATCGGAACACAATTACACTGGCGTGCCTTTAAAAAAGGAAAGAAGAAGGCATAAGGAATAGAAAGGGGAAAAAAGAAAAAAGATGTCAGTCTAGATTTAGCCTAGTTTCCAACATGCCCATTAATTTCAAAAGCAGATGTTACAAAAAAGAGAGGGAAAAAAAAGCTTTGCCTAAGCCAGAGTAAGCCAGAGCTGTGTGCCAAACAAGCAAACGTGAGCTTTAGCTGAAGAGAGAAAAAAATGATGAATGAGATTTAAGTTCTGCAGATACGGTTTAAGCCTAAATCATTTTATGATGACCATGAGCAAGGCTACATTGTTACTGGTCAGTGGAGATTGCATGTTACCATAACAAGCATGATTACAGGGAATGGAAGATCATGGGAGGAACCTCACAGGCCATAAAGGAAAAGAAAGAGATGAGTAAGATGAAGAGAGGGGAAAATAGGATAATATTGGCACACATTTCAACTAGCACAGACATGCCAAGTGAGCTCCCCATCTCACCCTCAAGACTGAGATCACGCAAGAGACAGCTGGAACTATGACATACAAGATAAAGAAGGAAATAATTTCCCATCTACACATCCTATAATTTGTACTAGGAGGCAGGTTTCCAGCATCTGCCAAGCGTTTCCACTTTAAGCAGTGTTTTGTCATCACTAAATGCAGCTCCCTTCATGCCACAGGCACAATTAGTGCATTTCATGCCGTCCCTCAGGGGTATTTGAGAGTTTAAGCGAGGAAATGATCCTAATGAGACAAAATGCTGAACAAAACAGCAAACAAGCTGTTTAAGTTTTAGCTAATAGGGTTAAAATTAAAAATCTGTCATCATTTAACCTCATGTTGATTCAAAACCATGTGACTTCCTTTCTTCTGTGAAAGACAAACAATGACATTTGGCAGAATGTTCAGACCATTTTTAATCATCACCATCATAGCTTGGCTGCGCAAATGAAGATTTTAGGAAGGACATCTACGTCTTCTACAGGCATGCTGGTGGCTGACAAAGTCCATGCGGGACAGGCAGGTCCTGCCACAAAGACTGCAGGTAAAGGTCTGGTCCAGGATGGGTGATGAGGGGACACTGGTTCTTCCTTCTCCTTAAGCCCTTAAGCTGGTATCTTCAAAAAAGGAGGTGGCCTGATGGACTGCTCACCGCCAGAAATCGAGATCAGCTGCTTGTGTTGCCCACTGACAGTGATTGATGCAGCAAGCAGACAGAGACTTCTTCAAGGAGTCTTTGTACCAATTTTGTGGTGCCCCAATGTTGTGGTAGCCAGTATCAAGTAGGGGTGGTTAATCTGTCTGATTTCCAGATTCGATTCAATTAATTCAATTATTGAAGTCCCAATTCGATTACAGTCGATTTTCATATTAACGTATTTTCGATTAGCGATTATTGATTTTCCATTTTACAACAGTAAACAAAAATACACTAGACCAACATATGATTATATTAGCAGCAGCAACATTTTGGTATTAATTGCACTTTTATATTTGTTTGATATTCAATGAAAATGTAATGATGGTTAGTGAAGACATGCAAACATGCTTGTTGTCTACTACTTAGGCAACCCATTATCTTTAAATAATTTTTTGAACAATTGTGTTGCATTATAATGCAAAGGCACCTGGTTCTATTAATTGACAGCATTAAAATGCATTTTGTGATTTCCTTCAATTGAAAATCTTTGTAAGCAAGTTTGGGGGGCTTGAAGGCACCCGATTCAGAGAATCACCCAGAAATTCAAAAGAACAGCATTTATCTGAAATATAAGCTTTTGTAACATTAAACAATACAGTTTAAAAGTTTGGAGTCGGTAAGAATTTTTCTTACATTTTTTGGAGAAAGAAAAAAGAAATCTATACTTTTATTCATCAAGGATAAATTAAATTAAGTTGATCAAAAGTTACAGTGAAGACATTTATAATGTTACAAATCGATTATCTGAATCTTTTGTGTGTGTGACTATAAATACTTTCCTTTAAATGTACAAAGTAATGACCCATAAAGAATTAACGTACAATATATTTTATTAGCATTCCAAAGAACCAACAGGAAAATAAACGTGTCCCTGAACGCAGGAGCATAACTTTAACTTACTTGTAGTAATTAATATTATAATTACCGGTACAGCCGATGTGTTTTCCTCCCTCTTGCTGGAAACGTGACATATGGCCTCTCATATTTGTTGTGTTTCCGTCGTTAGTTTTATTGACTACAAAGCTTACAACTGAGCTGTAGACTCTTGCCCAGTTCCTTTCCCCCCTTTCAACGTCAGAAGCCAAAATATTTCCACACGTCAGCTTTTAACCTAACGAGGAGGGTGTTTGGATCTTGCGCGCCATCGCGTCTCTGTTATGTGCACGCGTCAGACGGTCCGGTCACTGCACTTCCGTCTTCGCGTTCCGTCAATATTACGTTATTATAAATATATATATCTATTTTTTTTTGGGAAAATCAATTTTGGGATATTTGTTGAATCGATTCAGGATCGTCACGTCCCGCATCGCGATGCATCCGAAGAATCAGTTTTTTTCCCCACCCCTAGTATCAAGCTATCAAGCTCTAAAATTGTCACTAAGTCATCAGAAAAGTGCATTATTTTCACAGTCTTCTGAAACCAGACAATAGTGTGAGGAACAGACAGCGCATTTTTATTTACTACAAATCTTCCTCTCTACCATAACTCATCTCATTCTCACTTTAGGCCCATTTATATCTTGCATGTAACGATCTATTATGAGACACACAACACCCAATGCTCAAGAACCGTGAAGATTCATAAAAGAAAATTAAAATTTTGACCTATTCACACACAAAGTTTATGTATGGTTTCAGCAAGCCTTAGAATGGCACATGAATGAATATGAACCCCTTTCATGATGCCTTTTCTGGAGCTTGGATAAATGCTTCCCGTTTACTCTTATTGTATGGAAAAGAACAGCTGGGGTATTCCAATGAAATTTCACTGGAACAAAGAAAATTATACAACATGAAGGTGATAAAATTCCATACTACCTAGCAGGGTTCGAGACTGCAACGCGTCCCTGATTCGTCTGGGGACGATAGAAAATGTGTTTAGGACGAACAGAAATATTCTCCAGGACGCCTACAGGACGAAAGACATTTTGTATGCGTGTTCACAGGGCTCGAATTTCAGCGCGGGATTGCGGGTATTGCGCATAATTCTAATCATTTCCGCAGGTCTCCTATTTATATTGCGGGATATTCCCGCAATCGTAATCAACACAGATTATAAATTCAAATCATTCTTTTAATAACTATCTGCCATACGCAATTTCACACACAGCCTGAGTGTTCAGCGGTGCCGCGTCTTCCAACTCTTCTCTCAAAATGTGTTGTGGAAGCCAAGCATCAAGCGCTGCCGCGATAATACACACTCTGCGTTCAGGAGTCGGGACATGACGGTATATTCACTTGCACAATAGGGCCAGCAGTGCATCGTGAATGAAGTTTACCATTTGCACGTCTTTTTAGTCTTACCAGTTTAAACATTCAAGCGATTTTCTAATTCAAGCGAACTAATCAGTGCTCGCGCGCTCTCTGGGATGATTTTCTATATGCGCACATTCATAGAAAATCCGCCTCAAGAACAGCTGGCCAGTAACAAAAGTTATTTTTCACGGTTTGTATTGCTTTAGCACGCAAAACTGTGTCGATTTTGGTCTTCGTGAGTATAATAGTCTAAACATAGTCGGTTTTGTCTTTAATAAGCATAAAACGTATGCCAGTATGATGAACACAGAATCCATGCACTTGCTCTTAAAGTGACAGCAAACATATGTGACGGTCATTCATTCTGTCGTCAAAACAACAAAAGAGAGCTTTAAAATAAATTTATCAGCTTAATAGCCTATGTATTTAATTTATTCAGGACTAAAATACTATCCAGTGTTTTTTTCCATTAGATTATTTTATTCAGTTTCTGTCTGAATACTAGTGTTAGACCTATTCAAAAACTTTACTCTTTATTTGTCTTTGTGTCTTTATTCTATTGCATTTATTTGTGCAACTTTTTTCAATTTAATTGAACAATTTAAATCAAGCTTCGTGTTGTGTAAATTCTTAACAACATTACCCCATTGTAAACATGCAATGAGCGCAAACATTTAGGCAAGATAAATAAATTTGTTTGGCAAAAATTAAGGTATTTTTTAAGTCACAGTAGTTAAATCTGTATCTGTATTGCATGTTCAAACTTTAAAATCATTCATATTAACTGGTTAATAGATTTTTTCTCTGGAAGTATGTAGGTTTGGAAATTTTAGAGAAATTCTAAATTAATGCATTACAGTTGAACTAAATTTTAGTCACCGGAATTGTTTTAGTAAACTAACAGCTATGGATGATAATAACAAAGTACAGAAACAAAATATTTATTTTGGGACGGTTGACATTCACTTTAGGACGGTTCAAATTGTTTTTCAGGACGGTTCCAGGACGGAGGTGAAAAAAGTTATTCTGGAAGTTAGTTGGTTGAATGTGGTTGAGACTT
>JAQIUQ010003489.1:142500-146473 GCA_030378365.1 Hybognathus amarus | reverse complement strand
AGTCACGTCCCACTGAGACCGCCTGTCTCAGAGTCTTGTCCCGCCGAGACCGCCCGTCCAGAGTCTCATCCCGCCGAGAACGCCCATCCAGAGTCTCGTCCACCAAGACTGCCGTACAGAGTCTCGTCCGACACCCGTCCAGAGTCTCCAGTCACCGAGACCGTCCATCCAGAGTCTGGTCCCGCCAGACCGCCCATTCAGAGTCTCGTCCCACCGAGACCACCGTCCAGAGTCTCGTCCCACCGAGACCGCCCGTCCAGAGTCTCGTCCCGCCAAGACCGCCCGTCCAGAGTCTCGCCCGCCGAGACTGCCCGTCCAGAGTCTCGTCCCACGCCCGTCCAGAGTCTCATCCCGACGAGACCGCCCATCCAGAGTCTGGACCTGCCGAGACCGCCCATTCAGAGTCTCGTACTGCTGAGACCGCCCAGCCAGAGTCCCCTGTTTCGGTCCTCGTCCAGAATCCAGAGAAAGTAGATTTAATAGACTTCTACACCAATATACCCTATCTTCCTCCATAAGTTTTGTCTGTCTGCCGGAACTATGTGTCATGCCTGCCGAGCCAGAGACTGTTCATGTCAAGCCCAATTCTCAACCAGCCTCCCTTTCCCACCTCCTCCCATCTGCCACCTCTCAAACCTTCTTCCACCACTGCCTGTCAGCCCCTCAGCTCCTCAAACCACCTTCGGGGAGGTGGAGTCACTGTGGGTCTGCCAGCCTGCAGCTCCAGCCCCCATTCTCTGCCTCCAACCTCCGCAACCAAGACTCTACCTCGGCCTACCTCTACCTTGGCTCCTACCTCCCTCAGCTCCACCATGGCCCATCAGTTCACCAGTTCCGCCAGTCTCCCCCGGATCGTCGACCTACCCTCACTCCTGAACTGCACTCCTCTGGCTACGGCTCATACCTTCAACCCTTTAGCACTGTTGGACTCCACCATGGCTTCTCCGCCCTGGCTGCCTGCTCTGCCCTGTCACAGTTCATGCGTGTCGGCCAGTGTCAAATACCTTGAGCATGGGTCTGCACACTTCTGAAAGCACTCAGCCTACTCAGTGCATCTCATAATAACCTGATTTTCAAGCGCTTACAGACAAAACAGTACCTGAAGACGAAAAGATACTTCCAGGTCCGCACGTTAACGATTCATGGGCTGTAACCGGTAGGATTAGGATTGCCGTGATTTGATTGTCATTTCAGACACCTGAGGCATTCCCCAATATGTCATTTGATGCAGTATGAGTTCCCTTTTGAAAGTATTGTTTATATATCCAGCACATTCACCAATGAATTATTTGCCTGTTCTCGTTGTGTGTTCCTACAGTAACTCTATACTTCCCTGTTGATTACATTTCTCATTGTTCCCCACCTGCTAGTAAAGGACTGTTTTTCATACTCCATTCATCCACATAATTATTTCCTTCTGTCTCTGCTCACCTGTGTTGTATGCTGTGTTCACCCATCAATAAAGACCCACTGTTGAGTTCATCCTCTTTCTTGGCTGACTGTTTACCTAACAGCCAACCATTAATATTTTTAGGGCTGTGCCAAATTCACATTTGGCAATAGCAGAATCCAAACTATGCAGTTCAAAAGCTGTTTTTTTAACAGATTAAAAGGGATAGCAAGAAAACAAACGGGGTTCTGAAATTGAGTCTGCATGCTTCAAAAGCGCCCACGCCCTCAGATAAATTGGGTGTGGCTGTGGTTACAAGAGGTAAGAACAGGGCCTGAAATTAACACCCGACCACCTGCCAAATGTGGGTGAATTTTGCTATTGGCGGGTAACACTGTCAATCTACCTGCCACATTGGCAGGTAGCCAATGAGAATTGAGTAATTCATTAGGATTTTTACATTTCAACGAAGTCCGCAATT
Organism: Hybognathus amarus; assembly: GCA_030378365.1. Lineage (NCBI taxonomy): Eukaryota > Metazoa > Chordata > Actinopteri > Cypriniformes > Leuciscidae > Hybognathus > Hybognathus amarus. The sequence goes on along the minus strand of JAQIUQ010003489.1, from coordinate 144,602 downwards.
GCATTAGACTTTAGCTAAAATGTGGCTGCACATTACTGGGGTAAAGAGGCCAGCTGAAACAAACAACCAACAATATGATCAGGATGAGAAAAAGAAAAGTAAAAGAAGACATTTTAATACAAAGTGGACAATTGGCGGCAATGGCAAGGTTCGTGAGCGGCTGATTTATGACAGCGACTGTTGTTCGTAACGTTCATGCGATCGTTTGGATGTGCGAGTATTAAACTGTTGGTGAGATGGGATGAGATAATGTAACGCTGATGTAGGCTACAGTACAGTGACAGTTGCACAGATGTGTGCATATGTGCATGTTGGGAGTTGGGTTGGGAACCGGTGAGAAATGTCCGGTACGCGGTAACTCTACCAGTAATAACAATATTAATTTAGTTCTTAGTTAACGGTTCCTGAACGCTGTTAAAACCTGTCTACGTGACTAAATCAGCCATCAACACAGCCGCGTGTGATTTGTTTACATACGAGCTGCGGTAGGTCTTTCTGTTTAGTATATACTACATAGCCTATACTAAGTTGTGTTTGTCAAAATTAATGAATTTGATTGATAAGCTTTTTAAAAAGTATGTTCTTAGAGTTATTATTACTTGAGAGCACTTTAATGTGTATTCTCACTGTAATGTGTATTCTCACACTGTGATATTTCTGGGTTGTTTTTTTTTCACTTTTATGAGGCACAAAAAAATGGCTGGTAAAAAGTCTCTGTGGCAGGTGAATTTTAAATCTACCTGCCACAGTGGCCGGTGGCAGAAAAGTTAACTTCAGGCCCTGGGTAAGAAGTATATAAATACTGTTCGTTTTCTCACACAAACCGCTCGTTTCGTGTCTTAGGCCATCAATGTGTACTTACATTTACAAGACAAGAATGGTTCGACCTAAAAATATCAAAATTGAAAATACTGCGGAAACAAACACACCTACATCTTGGATGCCCTTGAGGTAAGCTAAAACATAACAAAAAATTATTTCAAAGTGAACTATCCCTTTAAGATCTATTCTGCAGTCAGCCACCAGGGGGCAATATATATTCCTTGGCTTCACTTTTCAGGACTTGTGCGGCACACTTGTTTGCGATGCAGCAACAGAAACGACCACACCTGCGGGGTTTCCACCATACTCCTATTCTATAAAAACTTGCTTACCCCTAAGAACAAAGAACTTTGCCGGGAATATCAAGGCCTTAACAGAGAAGACATCACAACAGACAAATATAATAACAGAATAATTTAAAATATGTAAATTATTAAATGCGGTCATATGCAATTTTGGAGAAATAAAACCCTCATAGAAAATAATCTTCATTACATTCGGTAAACACTATACCTCCTGCCATGAAGAAAATTAGGTTGTAGAAGACACCTCAGGCAAAGTTGCCTCCAGACTCATTCCCAAAGCATTAGATTAGGTTTTAATCTAAGAAAGTAACGGTAAATTATGTGAATACGCTGATGCCACGGTTAGCCAGGGAAGGTCATGCTGCTGAGTTTTGTACGTACTGTAATCTTGCAATACATCCAGACGTGATATGATTAATGCATGAATTAAGGATTAACATGCTTAACCTGATCTCCATCAATATCAAAGGACAGGTCCATCCTTTTGACTGAGGCAGCAGAGCTAATTTCCAATATTTCAGTTTTTTTATTATTTGATTTGAGAAATTCAGGGACATCCAATGCTTGATGTCCCTGATACATGCAGTGATTGAGTGAGTCAGAAAGGAATAGCATATCAGAGCTGGTAGTAAGATAAATTTAAAAGTCCATTCCTGCATATGATGTCACCAAGTGAATATTAATGATAAACAAGAGTGGGCTGAGAACTGAACCTTGAGGAACACCCCGTGTAAGTGAAGCAGTGGCAGATCTATACCTTTGTATGGTGATATAGTACTTTCTGTTCGCCGCTGTTGTAAGAAATGAACTAGGAAATAGCGGAACCAGTGTGTGAACGAGACAGATGCAATTGCCAATGCAGTAAGGTGAATTTATCAGACAAATATAAGTGTGAACAGCAGGCAAAGCCAGTTAAACACTGGTTCAGAATTGAGTGTATCCAGGCAGCAACCAGAGCCGCAAACAGACAGTCCA
>JAQIUQ010003489.1:0-137500 GCA_030378365.1 Hybognathus amarus | reverse complement strand
CACTGAATAGGGCCTGTATGACAAATATTATGATTTGCTCCAATATCTGTGTATGTTCATGTATATTTGTAACACCTGCATTGACAGGTGCACATTTATCAACCAGAATTAACAAAACAATATAGTGATAAGAAGTGAAAGAGTGTAAAAATAAATAATGTTAAAATGAATTTATAAATAATTACCCTTCAATTAAGTTGTAATTGTGTTAACATTAATGCCAAGAATGGATGTTGAGTCAGTATGTCAAGCATTGAGTGGGATGAGGCTTTGCATAATTGCTAATTAAACCTCTGATGAAAAATTGGCTCTGCTGAAAGGACTGAAAGGAAAAACAATCTAACAAAGAATTTACACATCTGAAATATTGCTTTAAAAGCTTTTCAATACATCTAGCATCACAACTTGACGGAACGGGTTAAAAGACAATTTTTCTAGACTGAGTTTGAAAGCCTGGTGAAACCAAAAGAGTTCGATCATAAACCCCCTTCACTGATAAATCAAATTGTATCATCAGAGGAATGAATCTAGAGACTCAGACTGGATGAACACATATCCAGAACATTGTTTTGTATTGATATGGTTTTATGCATGATCCATGATCAAGCCATTAGTTAATGTAACCCAATATCTAACAAGTCTCATCAAAAGGATTTCTCAATTAACTCAATATTGTTATAGACCATATCCTTATAATTTGCACTGTCCCTGTTAAAATAATCAGTTAATTAGCATAAATCTGCCAGACCATCAAGTCAGCATAACATTGTCAAAGTTCATCTTTCTTCACTAACCTCTGGAAAACATTAATAGTAGTCATAGTTAAGAACATTATTTGTTCTTCAGACATTCCTCTTGAAAAACAAGTGTTTGCTGTATGCAATGACCACATTTGGTAAAATGGGTCAAATTCAACAATTTTAACAAAAGAAAACTCTAACAAAAGAACCAGAATCTAAAAGGATATTTAGACATCTTTAATACGAGGTTATAGGGCAGGCATACACACTTTGCAAAAATGAACTTTTTGGCACTCAGGCATGTTCTATGCAATGCTTGATATGTTTCTAACTTTAACATTTGTTCTTCAGACAAAAAGTATCAGATGTATAAAAAGGTGAACCACATTTTTGGTTTTCAACCCAAAAAAAGGGTAAAAAAATCAACAAATTGCACATGGAAACATGCAATACAATATTCCTTTTGCCCATCCTAAGTTCTTGGGTGAATAAAATAAATTGTTTGCCAACCCTGCTCCACCATCTCTAGTGGTTCTGTTTTGTGGCAGTTTAAACCATACCTTGGTGGCGTGTCACAAGACGCATTTAGATACCGGTATCGTATTGAGATATCTTATCTGCTAAAGTCAGCAATGGATTACTTTCTTTCATGAAATGTAATATTTTGACTTCCATCATTATTTATGTTTGAAAATGCTGGGTTGTGTAACCTAAATTTGGGTAAAATATGTACAAACCCAAATGTTGGGTTAAAAATGCGATTAAAGAAATGTACTGTTGAAAGTGAAAGTTGAAGCTGGGTTAAAATTTGAAATGACATTTTAAACCCAACATTTGGGTTTGTCCATTTTTTACCCTAATTTGGGTTCAAACAACCCAGCATTGTTTCGAATGAACTGGAGGAAGCCAGAGAGCCACCAACACCAGACGGAACCAGCGGAGGAAAAAAGACAAGGGAGCTGAGCTAAACCAGAGAGTCTAACATGCCATACGGGACCAGTGGTGCAGGACGGGCTTTAGGTGGATGGGATAAGGGCTATTGTTCCATGAAAGGCAAATCAATGAGTTCTTTCTCTAGAACAGACTGATCATTGGGAACTGTACAGACAATACAGAGGGCGACTGACAATGGGACGGACCATTCCCTATAGACCATTTCACAAGATGTAAACAACACTGGTTCGAGAAGCACTTCCTGCTTCAGTTTTTTAACACTACATAAAAGCTGGGATAAAATACAACCAACAGAACATATTAAACTGAATCAAAAAGTTAAACAAACATCTTTAAGATGTTTTCTTTACATGTGAAATAAAGAAAACTGTTACAAACTGAAACAGGAAGTGTTTCTGGACCAGTGTTTTTTACACTGTAAAAAATGTGAAGGTAATAAGTGACATAACTATTGAGTCTTCCTGACAGAACTTATGCTAAAGCTTTCATTCCATCTGCTTATAGATATCCTAGTAGACTTATTAGACTAATTATCACAACATGGCATAACCGTTGATGACTGACTTCAGATTTATCCTCTCAGGCAGGCTTGGCATATGGAGCAACAGGGATCACACCTGAGACTCTTTAATGTCCAATAATTCCACTGTCCCCAGGTAGATGGAGCATCTGTTTTTCTATGGGAACTGTGCAAGGTGGTTGATTTGATGCTGATTTATTAATACACACCTAATTCAACTCAGTAGAGGAGATTCATCCACAAACACATCCAATGGGATAGGGAACAGATAGCCGTGATTAACTTGTACAACTGTTTGAGGTGTATGTGCAGACAAAATTAGGTCCCTTTAAATAATAGTTTTTTATTAGTATTTTCTGTTACTGGTATTAAGATTTTATCTTACATCTTAGATTGTTAATGTTTATACAGTAATTGCATTATTGTAGTGTCACTGTTTTGCCTGAGTTCTAGTTGTTACCATAGTTTCTAATTTGTTTTGCACCTGTTTCTTGTTCTGTTGTTCTGTCTTCATCAGTTTAGTGTTTGTCATTGTTAACTGTAATAAGCTTGTTCTCTTCAGGGTGTGTATTGAAGTTATTCTTGATAGTTCATTCTGTCAACCTCTCTGTTTGGATTTATTTGCACATAGCACCATGAACTAAATGTTGGGAGTCTTGTCAGAGCTATAATCAAAAATAATTATCAACAAATCAATAATTAAAAAAAAATATTATAATAATCAAAGCATAGTTGCAACAAACAACAGTCAATAAATTCAATTTCCATCATTCAATTTGAGGGTTTTGTCTCTACATATACAAAGTTGAGAAAACAATCCAAAGCCATGGTATATTAGAGGCATAATTTCAGATTTTCTTTTTTCACTTCCTTTTAGTCATAGTTGAATTTAATAATTATTTATTCAGCATTAGATTTGGAGTGCTCAAAGGGCCCTTTGTGATGAATTACTCGATACTCGTCTTGACAAATTTAGATTTTAGCTTTTAGAAAACCAATGAAAAACTAACCATTTGCTCTCCAAAGTGCACTTAAGCCTTCTCCATATAAAACCTCAGTGACCTTGACTGTAGCAGCTAATCTGATTCATTTAATGGCTATAATTAAGCCTGATGAACAGAAGCCAAATGAATGCGTAGATTCTTGAGTGAATCATTAACGAACAACAGTGCCATTAAGCCCACAGTTACACTGAATTTAGCACAGAGGATATAAACTGCCTTTCCCTGAGTCATTAGATGTTTATCAAAATATTATTCGATCTGCCATGTACGACATTAATGCAACATCTAAGGTCATCATTTACATGACTGCATTTAAGCTGCCTATTATATGTTCTTATATTCAGTCATTATTCTGTTAGACTCCTTGGTAATGATACCATGTCTGTTAGGTTGAATGCAATCCATGGGGTTAATTGGTTAAGTTTAAAATGGACCATTAGGGGACCTAGTCAATATAAAATAACGTAGATGACCAACCGCCTGACCTTTTAAAAAAGTCTCTCATTCTGACCGACTCTGCATGGTTCAGCCTAGGGAGTAATGGATTGGATTGACAGGTCTGGCTTTTATTTGTCCCTGATGGGTAAATGTTTTAGTCAGCTGTACTGCATGCTGACAGAACTGAGACAGGATTGAGAGAATGCTGTGACATGACAAATGTCACATTGCCTAAACAGGAAAGTCGACGTATTATCAAAGACAATGTATAACATATAAATAGTTTGATGGTGAAAAGTCCATGTGGCGAAAAGGTTGTGTCAGTTGCATTAAAGACATATAATTTTTACTGTATAACTTGCATGTCAGGACTGGGATTGGTTAGATGCCCTTTCTGTCATGTCTTTTCTTTTCTTTGTTTTGTTTTTTGTTTTCTTCCTCTGAATTAACTCATTTTAAATGCAAATTTAAATGAAGGGCAGGGTTTATTATTTAACCCTCTGGGGTTGTTCGTTTCAGAATCACACTCGGGGTGTTCGGGTCCAAATGGACCCAAAGGGCGAGAATCATATTTGAAAAAGAAATCATACATATTGTTTTTTTTATGTATTTTTTATAATATTTTTCTTTTCCTTTTTGGTGTTTTGAGGAAATTTCAAAAATAAAAAAAAATTATAATTACTATTAATGCAATAATTATGACCAATTTCCCCCATTGAACATAACAGAAAAAAAAAAAAATATATATATATATATATATATATATATATATATATACACTCACCGGCCACTTTATTAGGTACACCTGTCCAACTGCTCGTTAACACTTCATTTCTAAGCAGCCAATCACATGGCGGCAACTCAGTGCATTTAGGCATGTAGACATGGTCAAGACAATCTCCTGCAGTTCAAACCGAGCATCAGTATGGGGAAGAAAGGTGATTTGAGTGACTTTGAACGTGGCATGATTGTTGGTGCCAGAAGGGCTGGTCTGAGTATTTCAGAAACTGCTAATCTACTGGGATTTTCACGCATAACCATCTCTAGGTTTTACAGAGAATGGTCCGAAAAGAAAAAACATTCAGTGAGCGGCAGTTCTGTGGGCGGAAATGCCTTGTTGATGCCAGAGGTCAGAGGAGAATGGCCAGACTGGTTCGAGCTGATAGAAGGGCAACAGTGACTCAAATAACCACCCGTTACAACCAAGGTGGGCAGAAGAGCATCTCTGAACGCACAGTACGTCGAACTTTGAGGCAGATGGGCTACAGCAGCAGAAGACCACACCGGGTGCCACTTCTTTCAGCTAAGAACAGGAAACTGAGGCTACAATTTGCACAAGCTCATCGAAATGAGCTTGCCTGGTCGTTGCCTGGTCTGATGAGTCTCGATTTCTGCTGCGACATTCGGATGGTAGGGTCAGAATTTGGCGTCTACAACATGAAAGCATGGATCCATCCTGCCTTGTATCAATGGTTCAGGCTGGTGGTGGTGGTGTCATGGTGTGGGGAATATTTTCTTGGCACTCTTTGGGCCCCTTGGTACCAATTGAGCATCGTTGCAACGCCACAGCCTACCTGAGTATTGTTGCTGACCATGTCAATCCCTTTATGACCACAATGTACCCAACTTCTGATGGATACTTTCAGCAGGATAATGCGCCATGTCATAAAGCTGGAATCATCTCAGACTGGTTTCTTGAACATGACAATGAGTTCGCTGTACTCAAATGGCCTCCACAGTCACCAGATCTCAATCCAATAGAGCATCTTTGGGATGTGGTGGAACGGGAGATTCGCATCATGGATGTGCAGCCGACAAATCTGCGGCAACTCTGTGATGCCATCATGTCAATATGGACCAAACTCCCTGAGGAATGCTTCCAGCACCTTGTTGAATCTATGCCACAAAGAATTGAGGCAGTTCTGAAGGCAAAAGGGGGTCCAACCCGTTACTAGCATGGGGTACCTAATAAAGTGGCCGGTGTATATATATATATATATATATATATATATATATATATATATATATATATATATATATATATATATATATATATATATATATTAAAGCTGTATTTCATTTTAGAGTCAAGCCTAGGCCTCAACAAAGCAATTTTTTAAATGAGACTGATGCCATCTGGTGGACAAACTGAGCATTTTAAAAATGCAAAACATATATCATCTGAATGTTTTGGTGTGTTTGTGTATAAAAGTGTTTGTGTGTGTGTGTGTGTGTCTGGATGTGTCTGTTTTGCACTCTTGATGTTTTATAGATTCACCCCTTCACTGTTGTGTGCTTTTTTTCAAGAACGTGACTGATTTGTAGATTGTACGCACAAAAAACTCAGTATTTTCACATTTTTGCCAATTTCCCATTCATTTTCCATGCGGGTCCATTTGGACCCGAACACCCCAAGTTTGACTATTTTTTTTTACCACTTAGACTTAGTGATGCACCGATGTGAAAATTTGTGGCCGATGCCGATAACCGATATTAATATTGCTCTTATTGCCGATACCGATATTTACCGATGTCGATATCTCTGTATAGAAAACACATGGATTAGGGCTGCACGGAATTGGTAAAAAATTACATTTTGTGATATTTTATTTTTCTGTGATATATATTGTGATTTGTGATAAAAACAATTTCACCAGATTACTTGAATATCTCTATTTGGAAAGAATGAATAATTCTAGAATGACTGGGCTGGGGTGGTTTTGTCATGGAGTAAATCTAATATTAAATAATATTAAATATATATTTAATATATTATAATATTAAATTAAACTAATATTAATAGAATGTTAATAAATGTACACTTTAATAAATGGAACCTTATTGTAAAGTGTTTCCGATTTATGTCTCTTGAGTTCAGTGCAGGACAGATCAGTTGTTTTAACCATTCATTAAAGTGAATCGGTTCAAATGAGTCATTAGTTCGCGAATCGGATGTGTCATTAACGGAGCACGGCACATGTTGTGTGATTATCCAGGCAGTTTAGGACAATGCATGAGATTTGTCTCAACCTATTTTTTATAGTTCTCGACACATTTCATCACCAGGTAGATTTTTTTTGGTTTATTGAAAGTGTGGTTTATGTCATCTGATCTGATGTGTGGAAAGCTGTTCAGAGAAGATAAGGCAACGCTATTTTGGCACAATTCACAACCAGTAGTTCAGAAAAAAAAAACATTTTACCATCGTGTATTCTCGTCTATTCAGTCAACTCAATTCATAAACATGCGCGAGTGAGGGAGAGAGACAGTTTGAAGAGCGACGCGCGCGACTCGGTGCTTTCACTCTCTCTCGTTCCCTCAGTTAAACAAGCGAAGCAGTCACTCATCTACATCACTTACCGGTCAAATATGGCTTTGGCGGACAAAAATACCGCATTAGGCTGACATAACAGAAAACAGCGCGCCAGTTCCAGTCTTCAGGCGCTTGACGTTTTAAACAGACTTGCGCACATCCCAGCCCCCACACTCAAATCTACACACACGTCAAATACATAGGAATGATCATCGGCCTGTTCACATCGGCCCTATTTTGACATCGGAACGATACCGACTGACGTATAAAAAAATTACCAAATCGGCCGATGTTATATCGGTGGGCGATTTATCGTGCACCACTACTTAGACTATTCACATCCTGTCCCTAATTTTTTTGGGTGTTCAAATACCAAATACCAACAAAGTCACCAAATTTCGGACCATTCTGAGGAAGCTGTGATTTTTAATTTTTTGTTAATTTAAATGCTTTGGGACCATTTGGGCCAAACAACCCCAGAGGGTTAAAGGCATAATGCACTGAAACGGCTTGCTAAAAAAAAGCTGATTTTGACAAGGTAAGATTAGTGTTTTCTTAAAATACTAATGAGAATAATACAAGTATTTTACAAAGTTTTCATTTAGACCCTAAACATTCATATTAACTTACAAAAATTGCATTATATGACCCCTTTAACCCATAGTCTTATCCCATTTTAACCAAATACTTTTTAGTGTCCTGAGTTGTTACATTAGACTTGGCTCAAAAGGAATATTCATAATTAATCATAACTCATTATAATTAATTAATTATAAATATTTGGAATAGTTAATCAAATTAACTTTTTCTTAGCATTTTCTTAGTATATGATCATAATTGTAAAATTGACATTGATTTATAAGCAGACCAATAATCAACTCTGCACAAATGTGCACAAAAGTTTTATTTAACTAAATCACAAACACATTACACATTGCGTTAGTTCTGGCAGGTCACGGAAAGTCCAGCTCACAGTAGTGACTTTCAGCTGATCCTCTACTCTAGGAATACGACTCTATCATAGCAGTCTTATATAAGCTCCTTTGGTATTATCAGCAGCGATGGCATTTCAGAAGAGCGATTACCCTCCTTCCTCCCCAGCTCCTCCTGTCTCAGTCAGGATTTGGCTTTCTGAGTGCCTTTTGAATCAGAATAAATTCTCAAATAATGTTGTACTTTAAAATCTTGAAATAATTACATCTGCGATACATTCATGTTTTTTTTCTGTTTTGTTTACCCCAAGGGGGGCTATTGCTATTATTAATGCTAGACTGCATGGATGTGCAGGGAGTTATTGCACAGAACAGAACCATACTGCCAATCCTAACTGTATGCTAATTGTCAAATATATTTGACAATAATGGTCCTGACAGAAATACAGTAACTCATGTAAAAACACACAATCACACATACGTGGGTAGAATGGAAAGTGGAAGTAACTGAAAAACCGTAACAGAACAGAAGCTATAAAAATAGTCATTTAGCCTCCTGGAAGAACAATCAGTTCCTTACTACAAAGCTCATTTGTTAACAAAGGTGTTCACAACTTTGACTAACTGAAGCTGTTGAAGAGCTTCCGGATATACAGACGAAGAGAAAGTCTCGATAGTTCTGAAGTTACAATCGTTTTGTTCCACTTTGAATGACGAAGCGATGGTGAACTTGAGGAGTTTTTTGACTCTGTTATGCTCCGAGGAAGGTACACATGGCTCGGTGTGTGTGAAGCCTGCCAGCGACCCTACTGTTCTCTCCATTGAGAACAATCAATGTTTCAAGTGTCTTTGAAGTGTATGAGTGGAGAAAAAGGTTAATTCACAGTGGGGCAACCAAACATCATGGAGTCTGCTTGGGTGAGGAGTTGTGAAGATTAAGTGGAACACTGGTGTGTTTCATCGGTCCAGCCATTATGGATGTCTGTCCAAGAGGTGTGCTGAATAATTTGATATTGTCATTAGTTCGGGGCATATCTCTGTCTCCTCTCATACATAAATGAAATAGTCTCATGGTCTCTAACTCTCTTAGCAGGGGATAATTTAAACATCATTTATGTAATAAGAATATTATAAATTTTACACAGATTTGATTCATACAAAAATTAAAAAAAAATGGAAAACAATTTATGCTGATACGTAATTCAAAATGACATGAACAATGAGTAATGGTTTACAGTAGAATTATGTAGAATTATGCAATTAAATGCCAGTTGAATATAAGTCCATCTAGCATTGTTTTGGAATGTTTGCATTAGCCATCAGAGGATGGGGACATGGTGGCCATAAAGGGATTAACATGGTCAGAAACAATGCTCAGGTAGGCCGTGGCATTTAAACGATGCCCAATTGGCACTAAGGGGCCTAAAGTGTGCCAAGAAAACATCCTCCACACCATTACACCACCACCAGCAGCCTGCACAGTGGTAACAAGGCATGATGGATCCATGTTCTCATTCTGTTTACGCCAAATTCTGACTCTACCATCTGAATGTCTCAACAGAAATCAAGACTCATCAGACCAGGCAACATTTTTCCAGTCTTCAACTGTCCAATTTTGGTAAGCTGTACAATTGGATTCACTTAGTTGTAGAGCCAGCTCTATAGCCTCAAAAAATGCCCATCGAGGACCATTGAGGGGGAGTTGTGTTTTGAGTTTATCATTTAGTCCGGCTCTGTACAATGATAGCAGGGAACATTCAGGGTAGTGCCACTGATATGCAAGGTCCAGAAAATCACAGGTATGGTCCTCATGGGAGCGATCACCCTGGGTGAGGAGGAGACGACAAAGCACTGGTAGATCCTTTCTATGGGTCCGTTCTTGTGTCATGGTTGGGTTCAACATGGAGAGAAAGAATCTATTTCAAAACGGTTCATTTATTAAATGAAAACGTTTCAGGTTACGGCTGTAACCTTTGTTGCCTGAGGACAGGGAGCTCGCACAGCATCGAATGACGCATTTGGGGAACGCGTTAGGCGTGATAGGTGTCTGAAATTACTATCAAATCACGGCAATCATATTGACCAGCAACAGCCCATGAATCATTACCTTATTACATGGAAGTTGTGGCATTGAAGAGGATCTGTTTCATGAGCACGAGTCACAATGTTTTTTGTTTTCTTTCACTTTCACGTTTGCGCAAAGGGGTGGAGTATGTCAATTAACGCTAATCAAGAAAGGAAATTGAATATAAGGGTGTGTGTAGTACCTGGGAAAATGCGTCATCCCGTTTGTGCATTGAGAAGTTGGCAGTGTAATCGTGATGGATTGTTGGGGAGAGACGGCTGCTTGTCGATCTGTTGTTTCCTATGGTTGAAGTCTGGTGCATCACGAAAGTCGTTGCATTCCCAGACAAACTAACATTGAGCTGTTTTAAAGACAAGCGAAAGCTGCCTTATCCGCCTATCCCAGTGTTGAAGAGGACACTCGCCAAACTGTTTCTTGCCTGCAAATGTGGTCAGTACCTTTGCGCCACCAATCACACATTACTACACACACGCACCCACTCGCATTTCACTTTTGCACATTCAGTGTGCTTAGTTTTGTTTTTTTCATAAATTGTTGTTGCCTGTTAAAGTTATTGTTTGATGTTGGTGATTTACAACGAAATGAATGAGTTGTTTACTTTTTTTTCTCTTTTCCTTTTTTATGAACAATTCGTGAATGAATGTGGATACGAATCTGCCCACGTGGATTAGTGATGCGCGAGGTTGTCCGCACCTGTCTGCTCACCCTCCTCAGCCACTGAAATCGTCTGAGAGGATTGCACACCTCTCAAGGAGATCGGTGAGCTCCATCTGAGAACCCCATGATGCAACTCTCCGCTCTGCCTCAGCATGAGCGGATTTAAGCCACGAGGTCCAGATCAGAGCGGAGCGTTTTTACAGAAAAAACACTGCACAGTAGAGTTCTCAACGGGCCTGAAAATTATTACCCGACCTGACCCGGCCCGTGGCTTTTAAAGCTCGGACCCGATGTAACCCGACACATCAACATGAATTATCTGCCCAAACCCGGCCCGCGGCCCGACTCCGGATGCGCGCTCTACAAACTATTGCCGTTGCGGCGTCTATTCATTCCGGTGAAATCACAAAATAAAATGCACACAAACTTAGAAAGATTGACTTACTAGTCCATCAACAAGATCGCCAGGTCAGCATCACCGTTGCATCCAGTGCTGCTTTTTAGCTCGCGCCAACGAGTGAAAAGCCCAACCGAGTTGGACTCTTGTCAGGTTTCTCACGCAGTCAGATTCTCTTTTCCTTTTCCTAGTCTTCCGACCGCATTTTGCCAACCAGCGGGCGGGCTACGAGTTTTGAAACAAAATAGGCCTAGCCGACAAACATAATCATATGCTTATAATAGGCATCGTGGAGGAAGATAACGTGCGTCCACAGTGGATGGACTGAAGCGCGTTCTCCTCCTCGGCCAGCAGCCACCCGCGATGCACTTTGCACGCAGCAGCCAGACTTTCGTTACGGTGAACAGCAGCGATGATTAATATATATTTTTTTACCGGGTGGAAAAGATTAAGCCCGAGGTCCAACCCGACCCGAGTCATTTGCTTATATTTTCGACCCGAACCCGGCCTCAACCGCGGGTCCCGCCGGGTTTGTTCGGGCTCGACTCTACCCGTTGAGAACTCTACTGCACAGCTCCCTTCGAGAACTGCCTGTGCATGCTCTTTCCGCCAGACAAAAAACGTACAATTTGTGAGTGTCACCCGGCGAGAAAGTTACCAGCCTTCTTAGGGCAATTAATGCCTGATTCATACCAGAGCTTTGTTCGGTTATGGATAGGTTTAGTTCTGGGGAAGGGTTAGATCACCACTAGGAGGCGCCTTCTGGCCCATAAATATCTGCGTCTCATTTTGACTCTAAAGGGTGCCATGTGTGTTGGATGTATACGAAATTTCAAAAGCGTCACTATATGACGCCTGAGGATGAGAACGGGCTGTAATTTCAGACACCTGTCATGCATGAGGCATTCCCTGTAAAGAATGCCTCTAATACACATACACATCAGCGATTGTTCTTTGAAACTTGTTCATTGAACGTTCATGCAAACATTAATGGCAGTTAACAAGTTAGCAGAATCAAGTAACTTGGAAGAAACACTAACACTATCAGGCAGCAATATCTACAAAAAGATTGACAGATATTGTCTAATACAACTTTATGATCCACTTAAACTAACTTATTTGTCATTTAATGGATTATGCACCTGCTACGATAAACCTGATTTTAAAGATTTTGCACTTTTCAAGAAAATAACACGGATGATGAAATGATAAATGATAAAATGGATGATTTTTTCAAAGAACAAATGGAAGTTTTTGAGCATGAATAGAGCTGAAGATTGAAGGAAAGTTTGGGGGAATTTGTTGGAGTGTTCCCTCATTGTCACTGCTACTCTTTTCTTTACCACCTATACTGGGAGAGGCACTTTTTACATGCCTGTCAACACACATTTGAATTGAAGTAGTAAACAGACACTAAAATAAAGTAGAATGAAATTAAACAAGCAAATTATAACCACTGTATGTGAAGTTTTTAATAACTCATTGCATTTTTCAATATAAATAATAAAACATCATAAACATGTAGGGTATTTTCCCTTTCAGATTGTCACAGTGATCATAGATTCTTGAATTCACCACCACTGGGTACAAAACAGATGTAGTATTAGACCTGTCTGTAACCGTTATTCTCCATACCTTCATTAATTTCCCAGTATGAATGCAGTGGGAAACATTCTTACAGATGAACAGAGTTCATTCTTAATGACTAATGAAGAAAACTGGCTGCCTCGGAGCTAGAGGATCTTAATCTACAATCCCAGCTGGCTATGATGATATATTCGTACAGCTTGAGAATGATGAGGAAGATAGAGAAAAATCCCTGTTTTGTCAGTGATGACGGGCTGAGGTGCGGTGCTCATTTCCCATATCTGTGGTACAATTGTACCTCTTTGGGACATTGTAAGTAGTAATGATTGCACCATAATCATTCAGAGTTTGGGTGTTCCTTTGATGGCACTTCAGATAGTTAAGTACATGTCTCTCCTACATGAGTCCATCTTTGAAACAATCCAATTTGGTAAATTGTGCTGATTGATATTTTCCAGAGGCTCTTTAGAAGTTCTCACAGGCATGGCAGTGCAAAATGACAATTTTTTTTCCTCAACAAATGCAATAGGAAGGAAAAGAACATGTTTTTTTGAAACTATTGTACATTTTATCTTTCTCAAAACCAGACCAGTATGTACCTTTTTTTAACCCTTGTGCATCAATTAAAAAAAAGTTACACATAGGTAAAAAGAGGACAAAAATGTCCATGTCAAAAAACTGTCATAAATATGTGACGCTTTGGAGCACAGACTTAAGTTTGGTATCATTTTAAAGAAGACCCTTTGCAGATTATTGCTGACGTAAAAAAATAATAATAAGTAAATCCAAAAAAAGTTATATAGGTATAAGTTTATGAAAATTATTTATAATAAATATTTTATATAAAATATATATTTTATAAATCAGGTTGAACTCAAAAGTGCAATAAAATCAAAGCCATAAATCTAAATAGGTTGTGTTCCAAATTTGAGGATGATATCTCAAAAAATGAGCTTTTGGTAAGTGTTTGGGCATAGTAGCATATTTTCCCCATTGGGTGCCAGCAAAACCTCACTGGTGCTCACATTGATTGGACTCGTTTTTTGCAGTATTCTCAGAATTACAAACACACACACATGCGCGCACACACACACATATTTTTTTAACACACATACTAACCACACTCTGACATCCATACCAAAACACCCACACAAATATTGTTGCATAATTTATCCAGTTGGCTCTATGTTATGCTGAAGCAATAAACAGGAATAAAGCGATATTTGTTTTATAGGCCAAACTTTAAAAAAAATGGCACCATCTGATAAAAAATAGTAAAAAATTAAATTTTGAAGCCTTGCCATCAGAATGAAAGCCTCTTAACAAAGACAATTTTATAGTTAACTGAACCGGGGATTAAAAATGGCAGTTTTTCAATGGGGACATTTTTGTCCAAAAGGCACTGAGAGGGAGTATTTTTTTTGTACATAATGCAAAAAATATATTTTTTTAAGAAAATGACGGTGAAATAGTAAAAATTTAAGTTTTTTGCAGTCAGCTTTAACACAGGCAAAGTGAAAACGACAAAAATGTCCATAAGGATGCACAAGGGTTAAACAAATTTGTCAATCTAACACAAGCTTAAAGGAATAATTTGCCCAAAAGTGAAAAGTCTGTCATTATTTAAAAGATGTCAAGTCAGGTCAGATTGGTTTGTATAGCACTTTTCACAATATATACTGTTTTAATGTTGATGTTGTTTTCAGAAGATTACAGTTGAGTGATGATATAGTTTACATTTTGCAATGATACAAGCAATCAAGCCGTTGAGATGCTATTTAGTATTTTGCCCTATGCAAATATACTGTATTTATACCCATAAAGTTGGGCATAAATAATTTAGTTTTATTGATATTGCTCAACCAAATAATAGATTGAGGAGAAACATGCACAAATCCCTTTATAGATTAGACAGTCAAGAGATCTTAGTTGTTTTTCTGGAAACACATACAATAAGGTTCAATAGTTAACATTAGTTAATTTACTAACTAGCATGACCTAACAATGATGAGCAATACATTTGTTTCAGTATTTCTTTCTTAATGTTAGTTAAATAAAAATGCAGCTGTTCATTGTTTATTCATGCAAGTTCATTAACTAATGTTAATAAATGCAACCTTTATTACTTTATTACTACTGTATGCAAATTTGTTACTAACATTTATAGTGTTAGTAAATGTTGAAATTAATATTCTCCAAGATTAATAAATGCTGTAAAATTTTTTAAATGAGCGATCGTTTCACTTGAAAAGACCCTATTCGTCGTCTGCAATCGTTTAAAGCCCTTTGAACAGTTTGCACTGAAACTGTCTTTTGGACCTTGAACCGTTTGGTTACCATTGAAGTCCATTATATGGAGAAAATCCTGGAATGTTTTCATCAAAAACCTTAATTTCTTTTCGAATGAAGAAAGAAAGACATGGACATCTTGGATGAAATGGGGTGAGTAAATTATCAGCAAAAGCTTTAAAAGGTGTGCTCCTTTAACCTTATTGTAAAGTGTTACCATTTTTCTATTGGAACTCTTAGTCAGTGGAACAATTGCATTTTTACATTTTCTTTTCTTTTATTGTGAATAGATAATTGTTTCTGTCTGATCATGAAAACAAATGTGTTATGTGATTCAATGTATCTAATATCTCAAACTGAGTGTTTAAAACAGTCCTTGAGAAGATTTTTTTTATTAAGAAAATGTCAGATTGTCACACATGCAGACTTGACTTGTTTACCAGGTAATTTGGGACTTACACTGACTTCAATTCTTGCAGTAAAAGTTACTGACATACAGGACACACATTTCCTGCTCTATATGGCTAAATCCAGTCTACAGGAAATTACATTTTGCAAATGTATCATCACAGATTTAGAAAATAATTTTAACACTCCAAAAGTCCTGTTATACCATTATTCATTTTTTCATAACTATGGCACTTTTCCAGCTGCAGCCTCATGATTAGGGGAGACATTTCTGTGGAGTCTCTTTTGTGAATCTGGAATTATGTACTGTAGGTATGGAAAGTCATTCGGCATGTAAGCAGATTGCCTCTGGACTAAAGGGATTACTCCAGCACCTCAACACAGCACAAACTCCACACAGAGATGCTGGAGGGCGATTTGGCAGAGGGTTGTTTTGTTGGCTCTCTTGGCTTTAAGCGTAGCAGAAAGTGACTTGCAGTTGCTCAGGCGAAGTTAAGCTAAACGATTTTGGAATGGTGATTAGGCACGCTGGCACATCACCGCCTTTTCACTACTGCGTTCGCCCTCATTTCTTGTAATGGAAAGTGAACACCTCTCTTAGCATCCCACAGTAAATTATCTATTACTACATACTCACTGTGACTATGGCTGAAAATGATTTTTGTTCAGAATGTGTAAAATTTCTATATGACACTAATATAAGTGCGAACACCTTGTTTCAACGATATCTCTCCGGTAGTTCGAATCTCATTCCATTACATCTGACCATATTTCCCAGAGGCATTATAAAGTCTAACTGCAGATGCGAGAGGACAGTCGCGATCTGTTCTCCCCTGAATTATGTGTAACGGGATTCATAGCTGGATAATGGATAACACTGAAGGAAAGGATATTAGACATATTGCGTCCTTGAGTAGCAGAACAAGCAATAAAACTCATACTTGACTTGCTTAAAAGCAGATGCATAAAATAAATGATGAATTCCAAACCATCTGTAAATCACTGATAGTCACCGTGTGTTTTAAAACACCATCATGGAAAACAACCGCTAATGGTGGATTCTGGTTTAAAACTGAAACACCTAATTTGAAGTGATTAAAAAGCTTTGTAATTTATTTGGATAGGGTACACTGTCTTTTAAAATAAATATACAGCATTTAGAGCAGTGTATGTGCACAAATGTTAAAACTACACACCACTGATAAAACTGCAAAACACTATGCTAACTAAACACATGATTCTTTTTTTTTTTTTGTTATATAATAAATAGCCTATTACTATATTGATTTGTATTTTGCTACCAAAAATATGTAAATTGCATTGTAGGCGTGTCCATCGGAGACTGCAATTGATGTTTTTGGAGCTTAAAGAAAAAATAAAGGTAACACTTTACAATAAGGTTCATTAGTTAACATTAGTTAACTACATTAGTTAACATGTACTAAGAATGAACAATAATTCTTCAGCATTTATTAATCTTAGTTAATATTAATTCCAACATTTACTAATACGTTATTAAAATCAAAGGTTGTATTAGTTAACATTAGTTAATGCACTGTGAGCTAACATGAACACACAATGAACAGCTGTATTTATATTAACTAACATTAACAAAGATTAATAAACACTGTAACTAATGCTTTGCTCATCGTTAGTTCATGTTAGTTAATGCATTTACTAATGTTAACTAGTGAACCTTATTGTAAAGTGTTACCAAAATAAATGTATACCCAGTGCTTCCCAGTCCAGAGATGCATACATTTTGGGCATGCATGTTTTATTATTGCCACGGTCCGTTTGGCTGTCAAGCAGTGTGTGTAATAATAAGAAATGGAAAATAGACTGTACAATATTCATTAGAAATTGTAGCAGGTGAGATGCTTCAAAGAATGTGGTTCAATTAGTTTACACTACACAAGAGTATAGAGTAATGCAGAAAAAGAAACCAGAGGCCTAGAAAAACAAACTGTTTCGATTTTAGTAGATGGAGTAGGGCACCACAACAGCGGCTTAATTAGCAATGAAAGCCATTCTCTTTGAACGTCAGCATCTGCCGGGGCAGGGAACAGTCCATCAAAGCTTTATGTAGGGATCTAATGCACGCTCAGAGGATAGTTTGGGTTTCTTTATGCTGCATTGAAATGCTTTGTATGGATGCCTGTCACTGCACGGGGTCATCTCTCCCCTCACCTGGGAACTGGTAGCGTGAGTTTACTTAATGCCTGGCAACCCAAATAACAGACTTTCTCAGTGAAGGTTTGACAACTCATTCATAAGACATATAAAATAGTAAAGAAATTGCATACGAGTTTTAATTTTCTACAAACATAATACTAGTAAACTTTCTAATTCTCACTGAACTGTATTTATAGTGGGGCCAGAGAGTATTGAACTGACCAAATATCAAAACTTATTAATCAAATATTATATAAAAACATTTTAAATATATGATATCAAATATTAATCTCATTATGATTGGATATAGATGGTAGATAATGATGATAATAATAAAGTGGTTCTCAACTCTGTTCCTGAAGCTGGCACATTTTGGCTTTGTCCAAAATCGCCCCCAATACCATTTTGTAGTGTTGTCTGAAACTATAGCGGACGTTATCATGTGCAATCATTCAATCTAACAATGCACTGCTATAGCGAGTGTACAATCGAAACCGATGTACGCTTAATGGCTAGAGAATACCCATAATGAGAACACCAAATTAATTCCCAGCGTCTTACAATCCATTGCTGCTGATTGAACCATTTATCGATTTTCCAAACCGCTGGTCCAATGTGGCTACAAAGTAAAATCAAACTGTATAACGTCCTTTTAATTGATTTGAGGATTCATGACAGAGTTCAAGATAAATTTACTTGAGCTGCCAGTTTGCTAAGTGTTAAATAATTATTAAACAGCAAGCACACACTATGCAAAAGCAGCATCAATTCCGGCGCACTCATCATCCGAATTTACTCACTCGTTCTCAAGTGGACTATGATGAATGCTTTGCTTGATGCACAGAAGTGCAACATTTCATCTGTAACTAAATTATAAATGTTTGCTAGATTATTTTCATTACCTGCCTAGTGATGTAAGTTTATGCTGAAATATAATTGAAACAATGGTTGTGTATTGGGTTGATAAACATCTGGGGCCTCATTTACTAAAACTTTGCGTAGGATTTGCGTCAGAAGTGGCGTACGGATGAAACATAGGACGTGCGTACGCACAGAAATATTCGGATTTATAAAACCGATGCGCACGCACATCCTACGCATTTTCCCTTAATAAATCACGATCAATTCTAAATGTAGCCGCAGCTTTTGCGGCTTCATGTCACGCCCATAGTTGCCCATCAAATAGTCTGTGAAACGCCCACAAGTTAATATTTCATCGATTGCGAAATCATGTTAAACACAGAGAGGAAATAATAAAAACGTAACTTCACTCAATGTGAAGTAGAAGTTATCATTGGCAAGGTGGAAAGAGGAGAAAAATGTTGTTTGGATGGCACAGTGTAGGCATTACTAATGCCAAAAAGGCACTTGAGTGTGCAAATGGTTGCAGACGCGGTAAATGCTGTAGCCTTACAACCTCTGAGACTGTGGCCGAAATAAAAAAGAAATGGTCGGACATCAAAGTCGAGAGCAAAAAAGCGTCTAGTCATTAATTCAATCAGAGAGGTGGCCAAGGAGCTGGGCGAAATGAAGACTGTCTTAACTGAAATAAACTGCACAATGAGGGAATTATTGAATAAATAATATATTTTTTTCCACACCTTTTGTTGTGAAGATGATGCGTTCAATCCAAATCCTTCCATTTAATCGCCACATCTTCTAAGAGTGCAAGATTAGCCATTGTGCGTCTCTTACGCATTGTGATGGGGCATTTTATTTCCATCCATTTAATTCTGCATCTGACAAGCTAGTTTCGCGAGTTTTTAGAAGAAATCGTTTTCAGAGGCGAATTCTCTGTTTGCATGTAAATAAAGGGGACAAATGAAGGGAAATGCCTCAGTTTTTCAAAATAACCATGTAAACGGGGCCAGAGAAGAGAGCAGTTTTGGGTAAGATATTCTTAGAAATATATATAAAATGTGTGTGTGTGTGTGTGTGTGTGTGAGTATAGCTGCGAGCAGCGATTGCGGGCCCAAGCCGAGTGGCACCCGCAACCCCGGTGCCTAAGAGGCACCGGGATGGCGGTACCGCCGGCTTTGGCCCTCCATCGCTGCTCGCAGCTATATTTATATATATGTGTGTGTGTGTGTGTGTGTGTGTGTGTGTGTATATATATATATATATATATAAAGCCGGTGGCACCGCCACCTTGGTGCCTTTAGGGTTATTCTGCACGACGTGCAAAAACGTAACCCCTGCTTTGGAATACATACTAGTATGTATTCCACAATTGGAATACATACTAACATACTAGTCAGAACTGAATAGTTGATATCTGAATGACAGATCACCATAGAAGTCACTGGAAAAAATGTGACTAGTAACAAAAGAATAGTTACTAGTCACCATTGAAATAAGTACTAGTGTCTAATGAATAAGTACTAGTATCTATTTAATAGGTACTAGCATCTAATGAATAAGTACTAGTAACTAATTAATAAGCATTGGTATGTAATGAATAAGGACTAGCATCTAATGAATAAGTACTAGTATCTAATAAATAAGGACTAGTGTCTAATGAATAAGTACTAGTATCTTTAAAAAGGTACTAGTACCTAAAGAATAAACACTAGTATCTAAAGAAAAGGCACTAGTATCTAAAGAATAAGCACTAGTAGCTAATGAATAAGTACTAGTACTTAATGGAATAGATACTAGTATCTAAAAAATAAGTACTAGTAGCATGAAAATAGAGACTAGTAGGTTAAAATGATTAAATGTTAAAACGGCTTGCCATACTCTATCTGTCGTTTCGACTAAGTCACAATTACGTTACAGATATCTTAAATGATAATACAAACTATCCAAAATGTAATTACGACTAGAAAGACGTTATTGATATCTACAATGTTAATTACGAATAGTCAAACTTAGCTTTTAAATGTTAAAAGGGCTTGCCATACAGAAGTGTAGGCTCAGAGAGACACTCAACATTTTCAAACCAAAATATCTGACTTTCTGTGGGTCCTAGCTCATGAGTGTAAATTAGAAAGTTGTCCGGCTTGAGGAGAATATATGAATATATGAAACGATGAGATCAACATGTGTACTGAGTTTCATATTATTACATGCAAGCGTGTTTGATTTATGGACCAAGTTTTTGGACCCCGTTCCAGGGGGCGCTGTCTAGCCCCCTTGCCACACCCGGGTACCATCTTCCCGGCTCTGATGGCTGTGGGATCTGACCTGTGTGCAAAGTTTCAAGAGTTTTCAAACCCATTAAGGGCCCCAAAAGCCGCTAAGAGACTCAAAATCATCAAAAAAAAGGAATGTTAAAGTTTGATGCGTTGCTATGGCAACATTATCTTAGATATTGAATAATGCTTTCACAGCTCTTCATCTGGCGTGTGTTTACATTATACAGATGAAGTTTGAAGCAAATCGGGTAAAAGTAAGAGTGTGATTTCAAAGCATTTTGCAAGTGAAACACTTTCTGCTGCCAGTTGGTGGCGCTATATATTTGACTCACAATAGTCACATCCATGTGATCGGCCTCTTACAACGAACACACTGCTGAAGTTTCATCAAGATCAGTTAATGTATGCAGAAGTTTTAACACACTTCCTTTTTGATTTATGGACCAAGTTAATTTAATTAATACACTAATTATATAAAACTATTGTCAATGCACTACAATTAAACAGGTTATATGTCTTTACTTATAAAAAAATAAAAACAAAAACTTATTTAAAAAATACCAGGCTTAAGAAATGTATTTACTTTAGCAGGCCAGACACACAGTGAAATTATTAAGCCCCCTCCCCCTACACACACACACAGAGACTGTGTGTCAGAAAGACTCAATCACACACACACACAGACTGTGTGACAGGCCTAGGCTCAGAAAGAGCATGATCATATTCAAACTACAATATCTGACTTTCTGTGGGTTTGAGATTATTATTGTTAATTAGAAAGTTGTTTGGCTTGAATAGAACAATATACACGGCAAGTTTTGTAACTGTCAGTAAAACTAACCAAGTTATAACACACTTTATGTGTCCTTTTTTAGTCAAAAAAATCCGCCACGGCCAAACCGTTCGAGATATCAAAAATCCGTCCGGAATATAGCATCCTCAATGTCTTGACTTCATGCACACTGAGTTTGGTGGTGATTGGTAACAGCATGGGTTGTAATTTGATGTTTTTCTAGGACAATTATTTAAAAAAAAAAAACATAATTCCCGACTTCCGTTTGAACTGTCGTAAAACTTAGAGCACGAAAGTTGTTTGGCCTGATGTGATCTATGAGTGTACCGAGTTTCATATTAATCCATGCACGTGTGTTTGATTTATGGACAAATGTTCGAATCCCTAAAAGAATGCATCCTAAAAGAATGGTAAAGTTTGATGCGTCGCCACGGCAACAGTTTCAAAGATATCAAGAATCCATTCATAGGTCTTCATCTGCCGTGTATGTACATTATACAGATGAAGTTTGAAGCAAATCGGGTAAAAATAAGAGGGTGATTTCAAAGCATTTTGAAAGTGACACACTTCCTGCTGCCAGTTGGTGGCGCTATAACTTTGACTCACAATAGTCACATCCATGTGATCGTCCTCTTACAGCGAACGCACTGCTGAAGTTTCATCCAGATCAGTTAATGTATGCTGAAGTTATGACACACTTCCTGTTTCACGTTTCTCGCCATAGTTTCGTTTCCTCGCCACGGCCAAACCGTTCGAGATATCAGAAAATCCCCACACAAACTTTCATCCTCAATGTCTTGACTTCTAGCTGACCGAGTTTCGTCGAATTTGGATCAGAGCTCTAGGAGGAGTATTTAAAAGTTCATTGCGTGTGTTTTACAAAAAAACCTCAATAGCCGACTTCCTGTTGGGCTGGGGTGAAAAGCAAGAACGCGAGGTATAGATGAAATTCTGCTATCGACATGTGTACCGAGTTTCATATTATTACATGCAAGTGTGTTTGAGTTATGGACCAGGTGTTCGGACCCCATTCCAGGGGGCGCTGACGAGCCGCCCTGCCACGCCCGGGTACCAGCTTCAGCCCGGCTCTGATGGCCGCGGGTTCTGACCCGTGTGCAAAGTTTCAAGAGTTTTCGAGCATGTTAAGGGCCTCAAAAGTGCCCGAATAGTCGCTAGAAAAGAAAAAAAAAAAAAAAAAAAAAAAAAAAAAATAATCGGAAGGAAAACAATAGGGCTCTGCGTCTTCAGGGCTTGGGCCCTAATAATCACAAGCTACTAATTAGTACATCTTCAACAGTCTAATTACTGTACTAATTCTCTAAAGAAAAGTATCGAGAGTAATTCCTTACCTTTCCTTAAAGTAATTACAGTAATTCTTTCTGCATGGCCTTGTTTCCAGGCGGCCCGTTTTCACTGTTGCACAGCGGCTCCCCTGTCTAAAAGAGAATTGCGTTTCTAGCTGTAACATCGTGTGGAGAAATAGCGCTGAGGCTGGATCCAGACGCAGTTAGGGTTGTAACGGTATGAGATTTTCACGGTATGATAATCGTCTCAGAAAATATCAGGGTTTCAGCGGTTTCAACGGTATAACGATATTAAACTATCATTATATGATAATCATCATCAGCTACAATGGCCCTTAAATTAATAAAAAAGATATGTTTTTTGGTTGAACATGGTTTATTGTAACAAGTTTTTTTAATAGAGTTATGAAATGTATATTTATTTCCTCGAGAAATTCTGGGTTGTCTGAAATAACTGGTCTGGATTCTGTGATTGAATACAAAATGTATTTTTGAAATGTGCAATCAGATAAAATGTAACAACTTTAGTTTGTCATTATTTTAGTCATAGACTAAACCAAACTTTTTTTTTACAGGTTGTACTGAAACACCTATGAGTTTCAGTCAGTGTATTTGATGATTATTCTTTAAAAAACAATTATAAAGTGCACATTAAGTGTTCTCTGTCTGTATATGTTCATGTGTTCACGTCTTCACATAGTGGGTGAGACAGCTTTAAAAACCATGTGCGTCATGCGAACTTGAGAGTGTACTAGATCTACGAAACGGCGCTGCTCATTCATACAGAGACGCGCTGAATATGAAGGGGCTAGCACACGAGTCGGTAACACTTTACAATACGTGTGCACTAATATGCATTAATTCACACTTAACTAATGCACAGATAATAATGAGTTAATGTATAACTAATAAAGAACTAAATCATTAATTAATGATTACTGCATCAGCAACTAATAAAGAGTCTATATGATTAATAGATTAAGTAATACATGAATTGCTATTAATTCAATGTGTCATTGTGTATTAATTCCTTAATAACATATTTTATTAACTAATAGTGTAAATTAATGTGTTAATTACCACAATTAGTCAAAGCTATGCACTTCAACTTCCAGTTGTCTGCCTTAATTAATCATTAGCTAATGATTTGCAGAAGGTATCATTATGTTATGACTTTACTTGCTGAGGCACATCATTATTAACTAGTCATTTAGTAATTGTAGTAATTTGCACATGAATTTGCATTAACAGTTAATTAATTAATCATGTATTTATGCATATTAGTGTACCTGTCATATTATCTGGAAGTTGAAATACAAGGCTTTGGCTCATTCTGGTAATTAACATATTAATTAACACGATTAGTTAAAAAATGAGTTATTATGGAATTAATCCACAATTACATATTTAATTAATAACAATTCATGTATGAACTAATACATTAACCTTACAGACTCTTAATTAGTTCCTAATGTGGTAATCATTAATGAATAGCTTAGATAATCATTAGTTACACATTAATTCAGTATTATCTGTGCATTAGTTAAGCATGAATTAATGCTTATTAGTGCGCCCGTATTGTAAAGTGTTACCCACTAGTTTTTTGCGTTGTATATTCACAGACACGCACATCGCGATTTGATTTAGGCTACTGCAGCTATATTTTGATTTATTCATCCATCTATCTTTTAAATCGCGGCATTTACGTGGCATATCTGTATTGTAACACAGAAAAGACGGGTGTGCGTCTTTTTGACAGACCCGGGATTCCCTCAGCATGACAGAAATAATATGGCCTTAAGTTATCAAAGTTATGAATAACCTTTATCTTCACGGAGGGATGGTGTTCCTGAATATGGGAGAACATGTTCGACTTGTTTCCTGCTTTTGCAGCCACTCTTCGATGCTACATATCTTGCAAATTGGATATCCATCTTCAAGGACAACACCACGATCATTTTTCGGATATCCAAAATATTCCCATACTGCAGATTTTATTTATTTTTTGCGGCCGGGAGATAGAGACTCGCAGCCTCTGTCTCTGACATTTTCAGCGCTGTACAGGTATGGAGTGTAAGCAGTCAAGATGAAAGAAGTTGTATGCGGCAGTGCAGGTGAATTCTGGTTTATTTATTTTTTTTACCGCGGATAAGTAAATGTGCACGATATGATAATCGTACATGTCAGTATCGCGATAAACCGCCATACTGGTATACGTTACAACCCTAGATGCAGTGTAGCTTTATTAACAAACTCAGACAGGGAACAGGATTCAAGGACTCAGAAACAGGACTCACAGGTCAAAAAACACCAACGTTAACATACATTCAACAACTAACAAAGACAGGGCAGAAACACAGGGCTTAAATAATCAAGGACAAACAAGCTAACAAGATAACAAAGGGGCGTCGGTAATAATAGAAACACCTGGGAGAACTAACAGACGGGGAATCACTGATGATGAAATGACAAGACACAAAACCCACATTATGACACTAGCCCTGTATATGCTGATTTCACGCAGCCGCCATTTTCTGAAATCGAAAATTAAATTGCAGGGGAAAACCCCGGAAGTACAGATAGAGCAACAATGCCTCTGGACTACCAACCTGAAGCTGCTGCCGCAATTTACACTAGGATGTTAATATCCAATATAGGATATGCATATAAATGTTTTACATTCTGAATTATATATATATATGTATATATATATATATATATATATATATATATATATATATATGTACTATATATATATATATATATATATGTATAAATGAATGAATTTCACTGTATAGCCTATAGTCTAAAGTATGACATGAAATGTATGTTATATTTGTATATGAATAACTAATTTCTTACATTAAACACAACAAAACGACATCACATTCACAACTTTATTAATGATTAAAGCAACACAGTCTCATGAAAATGCGTATCTATAACACGAATGTAATTTTTCGTGGCATTTATACGCCAAAATGGTCTTTGCGTGTGTGCTACTGCACTGAAGACCCTGGGGTAGGTTTAGGGGGGAGAGGGGTGTGGGGAGTTTGTGCTTAAAGGTGCCATCTGGAGTTTTTGAGGTGAAACTATCCCAAAAATGAGCTACAGGCATCAAAAGAATGAGAAGACATAAGTGCAATGATGTCTATAGAAAACTGGAAAGCTATAGTGCTGCCGAGATATAAACCTAAATTAGCATGCTAAAATTACTAGCCCCGGCCCGTTGGGTGTCGTAATACCAGTTTCGGCCATGGGAGGCGGTATGCGGGCGGGCAACATAAACACCAGCCGCACACTGCAGTACACGAGTAAGTCGCGCGTCTTATGTTTGTACTTTGAACCTGAAGTCAGTCGTGTGGAAATACAGCCGATTACTACATTTCAGTTCAAGGAAGAGTTCAAAAAATGATTGGTCGACATGCATGAGGAATACATTTTGGTAAGTTGTAGCATACTGTATTTTTCAACAGTGTTCATGTTCTTTTCCATTAGCTAGGTATGATCGGTTCACGTGAGCTAGAGATCTGTGGTGTAACATGTACAAGCGCCAAAACGGTATTTATTGTTTGAATTGCGTAATGAAATTGACAGAATCTGAGAGCTTAACTAACCTGCTTGCTAAGTGTCAATTGCTGTGTCTCACGGTGAATTCGTGAGAGTTGTCAGCTCTGAATGACGCTAGCTTGATCAACATCAGCGAATGCTGTCTGTCAAATTAATTCAAACTAACAATAAAAGTGTAATATGAACAAAACGAATACCGTAAACTTAAAATAATTGCCCAGGCTTTTATTTTCCCATATCGTGGAAATGCACCAGCTTGTTTTTGAGACAGGCGTCTATGAGACGGTCTTCATCATTTAGTGTTGAGATGTTGTTCATTGAGTCTCTGATCTCTAAAAATATCCAAATGCTCCACGTGATGAAACTGCGGTCTTCCAACCTTTTACTATCGTGTCAAATGATTTGAATAATATGCGTAAGAAAAAGAGTGTGAGAGTGCGGCCGCATTACAACTCAATTTCTGGAGGAATACTGCCCCCATCTGTTATGGAAAATTTTATATTTTTTGATTTAGAATTCCAGATGGTACCTTTAATACACGCCAAAAAGTGTGTATCATATGCACGCAAAAAACGAGTACCATATACACTCAAGAACTGTTTTTGCCGTATAAATGGCACGAGAAATGACATCCGTGCTATAAATACGAACTTTCATGAGATCGGGCTGGATTAAAGGCGACAATTGCGGTTTTCTTCCCACTGGAGCCATTTCAAAATGGCGGCTGCGTGAAATCACTGTATAGTTTTGTTTTTGTCATGGTCAGGTTGCAGTAGAGAGGAAGCTAGATCTAGGTGCAGCAGTCTTTATTCAGAAACTGAACTCAACACTCAAGAACAGGAGTACTAAGAACAGAACAACCTTGAAACGACACTGATAGACAACTAGACAGAACCAAACGAGCTGACATACAAAGGCAAACAGCGGAGCTAACAAGATAATAGACGAGACACACCTGAACAGAAAACTAATGAAATCAGTAACTATGGAGACGAGGATGACTGAACTAATAGAAAATATGGAGAAGCTAACTAGAAACACAACACTATGAAAACCAATATACATACATGTGACATTACATGTAAAAATGCAACAATACACGTGACATTATATTGTAGGCTACATAAACTGTGTGTCATGTCGCCTTGTTGAACTGTGCAGCATTCATTGTGCAGTGTATAAATGCATTACAGAAAAGTAAGATTTAATTGTATTGATTTTGCTACCATTATTTTATTAACAATTTTATTCAACAAATTGGTTTGCACAGAATGTTAAACGTACAGCCCATGTGTGTAACGTTTAATTCTGCCATGCTTTCAAAAGAAAATGAGTTTATTCACAGACAACCAGATCTCGACAGTAAATTCAATGACAAATGAAAGATTGTCATGCATCTTTTATTTTAGGGGAACATTACTGGCAAGTTAGATGATAATTCAGATGAGATCCCGATTGGCTTTAGTTAAAGTGCACCATTTATTATATTATAACTCATTTAGGTGGATTTTTTTTTTTTAATTGATATAAAATGACTTGGAATGTTTGTGGAGGGTTTGGCAACTGATCTATTGTGCCCCACTGAAAATAAACTGTCACAGACACTTAGCTTCAGTAGATGACACCATGGGAACTCCTCCAAGTTGAGTGGATTGTCTGAAGTTCATATAGAAACACATCGAGTCATTGGCTGATGATGCCTGTGTCACCAGTGCTTTATAACAAGTGAGGACAGGCTCGTGTGACTGTGTTATGTGCCTGGGAATATCTCATGTTCAAGCAGCACTCAAAGGTACTTCTGATTAAGTACACTGGGAAACGTCTAAGTTAAAGTGCATTGCTGTCAGCTTGCCTTCGTTTTGAAGAAGGGGAGATCGGTCACTCCCTGTCACAGTTTTTTTGAGGTTGTCAAGGCGCCTCATGAGATATGGCTCTGGGGTACAGTGTGCTTGAGGTGATGGAGAGTGAGCAGACAAAGTCTCAATTTCTCTCACATGATCGTGTCGGCCGCAAATTCATCAGATGAATTTGCTTTCCCAGCCTGAAAGCACACTAATCCTGCTACTGTTGATTTCTCCACCATTGTGGGTTTAATGGAGCTGGGCTATATGGTGATGTCAGCAGGTAAAGAAAAGATGGTTGCTATTTATCTCTCACCATCCTTTAGCTTCTTCATTGAAGTTGCAGCCTACCTTGCCATCTAAGCCTTGCAGAACAATGTTGGTAAGTCGCATTTGGCTGCCGGTCAGGCTGGTGTTACACCACACTCCAAGGCAATTTTGCAGAAGCCAGTACCCACATTGGAGCATTGAGCTGAGGTTGGCGATTAGGTCTTCCTGGCATTTGGCTGAGAAAAGCCATACCTTAAGCCGGGTTCACACTGTACGAGTTGGGGCTTAATTTGGCTGTCTGAGACGAATTTTGAGAAGACTGCGACCAAATTGGTCGCAAATATGCGACCATTTTTGAGAATGTGCAAGTTTAAATTTTATGTGGTCGCATATGTGCGAGTGGACGCTCACGCAACAGAACGCCGTTGTATTAGCTGCTGCAATCCGTAATTTATGTTCAAAATGAACGAGTAGGCTACATCATGAATCCATTTTCCAAACCGTGTTTTTGACTTATCCTGAATCACTATGGTACGCCTATAATAAGTGTTTATATTCACACTATTTTATCCCTTTGTCGACTCGGATGCAGAGTTTCCCAGTGCCTGTGTGACTCGCCATAGACATTAATGGAGAGAAAGTAGCTCCGGCTACAGAGTTCTTCCACAAGACGCGCAGTTTATTTATTGACGGACATAGACGTCACGTGCATTGCACCCTGATGGTGGAACACACGAATTACGAATTCATATACTAATGAAAATGTCTCACGAAACAG
Organism: Hybognathus amarus; assembly: GCA_030378365.1. NCBI lineage: Eukaryota > Metazoa > Chordata > Actinopteri > Cypriniformes > Leuciscidae > Hybognathus > Hybognathus amarus. The sequence goes on along the minus strand of JAQIUQ010003489.1, from coordinate 108,307 downwards.
CGTGCCCATTCCAACGTCTTTTCAGCGGTTAGATGAAAGTAATTGCTCACAGCGAACGCGCATCACACAGCAACACACACACAAATTGTACTTCTGGATAGTGAAAAATGTGAATTCTGCCGGTATTTAGAAAGTCCATACAGATTCGCCTACAATCGCCTATGTTGGCAAAATTTGTTTGACATTTAAGTAGTAGGCTAATCAAAATTATAACTCTAATCGTAAACAGAGCCATGTTGAATCCTAATGTTTTTCATTGATGTTATGGCAGTCCACTCTGCTTTTTTTGGGGGAATGTTACACTCCTGTTTGTCATTGTGCACGAAGCTTCATGTCAATAAAACATCAGAAATATTCAAGTGCGCGTCTTAAGCGCCCTCTTTAGGCCTACGTTCGCCCTTATGTGGTGTCCGTGGATTTGCCTATATTTGGCTAAAATGTAAACGTGTTTAAACATGGAAAATCGATTTTACAATCGATTCAATGAACACTTATGTCTCAAAAATCGATCAGGATTTTTTGATAAAAGTGACAGCCCTAGTCACAACATATAATCTTCCCGCCCCAACCGGTCTGGGGCAAAAAAAGTTCCTATGAAAAAAGTTCCTATGAAAAAAGTTCCTGGGACAAATAGTTCCTGGTAATTGCGGTGGAAACGCGGCTTTAGTCACTCTTCAGCTTTTAATTACCAGACAACAACATAGTGTCGACCCAGATCCTGGCCACATATGGTACACGTGGATTCAATCAGTACCAGATGTGGGCCAGGTCTGGGCTGACACTATGTTGCTTTCTGGGTAACAATGAAAGAGTAATTAAGAAACATTTGTATACCCTAGGCAAATATATATTTACAGTTACTTCCTGTCCTGAGCTCAGAAGTGACACAGTGAGGATATGCTAAAGGTAATTAATTTTGCACAGTATTCATTAAGAGCATTTTTTAAAATTTAATTTAGAAGTTTTCTATTGTGTTGAGCCGTACACAGTGAAATGTCCTGATTTTCATGACTTTCTGAGAACCAACAAACCCTCCAAAATTCCACAGAGAGCAGTCATATAATATTTACAATAAAAATCTAATTATAGTGCCATATTAGTAATATGGCACTATAATTACTCCAACATTGCTACAAGCAGTGTTCGAACTATAACGTGTCCTTTGGGGGAGCCCAATTTTTCCCAGAGGGGGGGGGGGTTCGTGCACGATTTAAGCGCCTTTCAGACAGAACGCGGAATGCGCGGCGCTATGAAATCCATTCATTTCAGGGACTTCCAAAGATACATAACAGCTACAAGTGTATGCAAGTCTATGCAAGCACTATATACAGGATTCACCGTATAGACACAAATTGATAAGTCAAACAGCAAACAGCCATCCACAAATAGTCTATAAAACGCTGTCTTTGAGTTCACTTGAACAAGGGTTAAATTACTCGTCGGCTACAAAAGAATACCACAATTCTTCCGTTCAATTCGGCCTAAGACATCGAGAGTCAAGCAGACCTAGAGCAACCCAGCCACAACACATAATTTGGAATAACATGCCTTACCTTAACACAGAATGGATTTCGAGAACTTTGCGCAGATCAATGGCCTCCAGCGTTTATATTTTTTCTATTCTACGAATCTTTGAATTTGCACTGCAGCGCCACCATACCTTGATGCTTATGACAAGAATAGCATGTATAGTTATCTTTATTGAAGTGAATTAGGTTAAAGTCGCTGTCATGCATGAATTAAATATATTTTTGATATTTTACACATAATACTCCACGATGATCAAATTACACAAAACTGAAATTGCACGTCAAAATAAAACATTGTCAAATTTTTTTGAGACCCCCCAAAATTTCACAAATCACGTTTTCAGGGGAGCCCATGCCATAGTAAGGGGAGCCGAGCTCCCCTAGCTCCCCCGTAGTTCGCACCCTGGCTACAAGAGTAATTATGACTTATTATTAGTTATCATTTAACATTCCCAAGACAAATCATAAAAAAATACTACTACGTTTCTATAAAGAACAAGAGTTTGTAACAGGAGACAAAAAGATGTCACATGCATCTGACCAATGTGTGACCGTAGTTCACCTGAATTGAAAAGACTCCAACAACCCCAAACACAGAGAGGAGGTATTCGCCTTGTTTTAGATGCTCACTACACACTACTGGTTTTGTCGTAGGAAACATGAGCTATATATATATATAAAATGGACTAGTATATCTCTTTAGCTTGCAAATGTAGGTTGAGCAATTTTGTAATTTTGTCACTGTGAGGGGAAACAAAGTAGAGCAGAGCAGCGTTCACTCCACCTCAATTAAAGGTGATGTCTGCCTTCACTGAGAGATGCTGAAAGCTCTGAATGGGACGAGAGAGGCTGAAATGGACACTGAAGCGTGACTCATACACACAGACCTTTGCTCATAAGACCACTTCAGTTTCCATTAAACTTCAGGCTTTGTAGAACCTTTTTTGTCCTCTGGATACAAACTGAACTCCTTTAAATGGACTGGTGGGACATGGATATCGATTGACAGAATACCATTGAAGACTGTGGCACAATTAATGTAATTTTTTAAACAGCCTTTAAAACAGCCAAATATATCCTGAATTGAAGGTTATTCTTATATTACTGGAAGACTTTTCATCTTTGGTATACATGCTGCCAAAATAAACACACACACAAAAAGTTTTACTTTAAAAAGAACTGATCAAGGTGACATGACCTTGCAAGCTAAAGGTTAAGTGTGTAATTTATGAGCCATTAGTGGCATCAAATGTAATTGCAAAAAAAATCATATTTCCTGAAGTATAATAATCCAGTTAAACCACAAAACACCTTCATTTTAGGAAGGTTTATGTTTTAGACCCTGATAGACAGGGTCCCTAAACAGTATTCACTGCAAAAGGGTTCATTGGGATTCTATATATGTAGCATAGGGTCCTTTACTCAACTCCAAAGAACCTTTTATGCTAAAAAAAAGGTTCTATAATGACAAGAAAGAACCCTTTTGGCACAAAGGTTCTTTATAGGCTATTATTTATTCATATATTTCATTATTCTGTAAGATTTTGTAGTTGTAATTAAATTACTGTTTATTAAACTGTTGTAGTAACTTAATATCACATTTTAATCATGCTGATTTTTGGAGGAGAAATGGCACTTTTCGTGTGATATTGATTAACTACATAAAATGATATAAATATATCAATTTTCTAACCCCCATATCTTGAATTTTGTGATCATTCACATGCATTCATAAATACATTTTAGGGTCTTGATGTTTGTCAATAATATGAAACATTTAATCTGGAAAGGACAAAACAAATGATAATGAATGAACCCAAACGGTTCCATATAGAACCTTTTTCCTGGTTACAAAGAACCCTAAAGAACCCTATTATTGAACCCCTGAAAAAGGGTTCTGAACCTTTAGGGGTTCCAAATGCCTATAGAACCTTTTATGTAAATGTATTGACAAAATACATTCATTCAGATCACCCTGCAACATCAAACACATACAAAACTTGCATATTAGAAAAGTCTGAGGTATGATGGCATGATATTCTTATGTAAATAAATATAAATGACCATACTTGTGTAATATACATGTATTTACAACCACAAATCCAGAATATTGCAATAAAATCAAGAATCTGTGATGAGTTAATTCTCTTTATTTAAAGGTACAAAGAGAAGGTTTTCAAAGTTTTCATTGATCAACTTAAGTGTACTTTGCAAATATAAACAAATTGTGATTTTGATGGCTTCAGCACACTCCAAAACAGCTGGGACAGAGGCATGTTTACCACCGTGTCACATCACCTTAACTTTTAATTACATTTTTTACATGTTTGGGAATTAGGAAACTGAGTGCCGTTTTGCAAGTAGAATTGCTCAATCTTGTCTGAAACAAGACAGTGCTCAACAGTCTGTGGTCATTGTAGTCTGATTCTCCTTTCTCCTCCTCAGAGACAGATCTGGACTGCAGGCAGACAGCCAAGCACATCCCTTCCATGGTGTGGAGCGTCTAGAGACCACTCTGTAGTAGCATGTGCTGAATCAGGCCAGACATCGTCTTGCTTCCAAGGAAAGATGTCATCTTGATTGCAGAAATGTCTGTGTGCAGTCCCAATATATGCCTCGACATCAATGATGCCTTCACCCATGCTGTTTGCACTGAAGCACCACCGTACAATGCCAGATGTTTGCTTTTGCCCCTGTCACTGATGAAAGTCTGGATGGTCCTTTTCGTCTGGGACTGAGAACTTCTGACTGAGAACTTCTGACTGAGAAAGTCAGTTTTCCAGAGTACTCCCGAGCCCATGTGTCTATATTTAACACAGTAGCATGACGGTTTGTCATACAATGCCATCTGAGGACTCAAAGGTCATGCACATTCAACAGAGCTCTCCTGCCTTGCCCTTCACAGACTGAGATTTCTCTGGATTTCCTGATTCTTTCTACAATGTTATGTATGGTAGATGGTGAAAGACCTAAATACTTTGCAATGTTACATTGAAAAATTAGATTTTAGAATTGTTTGACAATTCCCGCAAGAAATTTAGCGCAAAGTGGTGACCCATGACCCATCTTTGCTTGCAATAGTCTTTGGTAGATGCTCCATTTGTACCCAAACATGATACCCTCATATATTACCAGCCCTCTCATCCTTTAGCGTCACATAGAACGCTATATGACAAAACGGCGCTATACTACGCACATGGCACCCTTTATCGTTAATATAACACGCGAACCAAAGGCGTCATAAATCCTTTAGCGTAATATGAGACTACCCTACCCTACCCCACACCTAAACCTACCAATCACAGCACGTGTTATATTAACGATAACGGGTGCCATGTGCGTAGTATAGCACCGTTTTGTCATTTAGCGTTCTATATGACGCTAAAGGATGAGAATGCGTTGATATTACCAGTTCACCTGCTCATTGTGGAATATTCCATAGTCTTTTCACTTTTATTTTGCCTATGTCCCAACATTTTTTGAAGTGTGTTAAAGCCATCAAAATCAAAATTTGTTTATATTTACAAAATACAACTAATTTGGCCACTGAAAACTTTTCTTTGTACTTTTGTCAATTAAATAAACATTAAAGGGCACATATAATGCAAAATCCACCTTTTAGCCCTTTAATGCATTTTGTTGTATATTTGGAATGTTTATAAGTACAGAAAAGATGAAATTATTCTCTTCAGGTGCTTCGTTTAAATCTTTATATTCTGTTTTGGTCATATTTTTCAACCTGTTCAGATTTTTCTGTTCTCTATTACGTTTTTTTTTTACAATATTGTTACAGTATTTGCAGCAGTAACTCATAAATAAGGACAACGACTACCGGTCCAACACTTCGAGCAATCCGCCATTATTATTTCTCACTCTCGATTTTGTAGTCCAAGCTCAATCATGCAGAAATTACGAGAGGGCTAGTCACAATGTTCGGTTGTTATAGTGACCTAAAGCACTTCAAGGATCCCCACTTCAACAACCTCAGCCAGTATACAGAAGGGTTTGCCGAGTTCAACTTCGTCTGAATGAGGGGTAAATTCCTTCTATCATATTTAGCTGCTGTCTTTCCTGATGCTTTTTTAAACGTAAGTTATCATTTTATTATCAATACAGAATTTTAGTGATAAGATTAGACTGCAGTCATTTATCTTGTCAGTGTGCTTGTTTTAACAAGAGAAATAGTCGACTTTCACTAATAACACAACAAAAAGTTAGTTAACTTACATAACTGCCTCCATATGAAGACGTTGTTCTGCAGGTTCGTCGTCGTCTTTTTCAACTCGCTCGCTCTGGCTCGAATATGTAAGGCTTGGTGGACAAGTCTTCCGTTGTTGACATTTGTTACCGTGTGAATAAAAATGTTCTTTGAAGCTATAGTAATCTTATCTCTTATCAAACTACAATAATGGCCAAACAAACGCGTAGAGTTCGAGCTGACCGTGAACTCAGCGACCTGGAGAGAGGGCGGGAAAGACGCAACTCCTTTTTATTTAAAGGGGCCGCTTCGAAACGGGTTGCTCACAGACATTGTATGATCACCACAAATGTATGATTTATAAGTAAAATTGAATGATTTAAGCATGATATGTACCCTTTAAATAGAATTAAAAAATTACATATTTTTGATTTGGTAACACTTTGTTACGATAGTCCACTTTAGACATTCTACTAACTATTTTTTTGTGCTACTAACTATTCTACTAACTATAAGTAACTTTGCAACTACATGTCAACTCTCAGTCATAAGAGTATCAGTAGACTGTCTGTTTAATATCTGCTAACTCTTTATTTTAATGGTCCCCCCAACAGCCAACTACAAGTCAACTTATTCTCAAACCCAAACCCTAACACCTAACCATAACTTACCAATGCAATACAGCCTAATAATACTTTAATGAGAGTTAGTTGACATGTAGTTAAAAGGTTACTTATAGTTAGTGGAATACCTAAGTGGACTATCACAATAAAGTGTAACTTTTGATTTTAAAACATTTTTACAAAATTTTCCAAGTTTTATTTTGAGAATGTAATTTGGTTAAATTAGGTGTGTCTTTTATTTTCTAATCAATGATCGTAGTGTTTTAGCTGTTGCGTACATGACTTACAGTATACCCTTCCAACCCCATACAAAACAAACCTGGGACAAAGCATCTTCTTTTCTCCACCTTTATTTTATTCCAACTTCTTTAAGTTCTGGATTGATGCGCAATGACTAGTGGGACCAGGTTTGAAAAAGGTAATGCTAAAATTCAGTGTGACTGTTTATGGCAAAAAAAAAAAATCATTATAAATTGACATCACGGCAAAAGGTGTGATGATGCAACAAAAATTAGAAGATTGTCCTGAAATTCTTGCATAAACAAAGCTACAAGCTAATCATAAATGTAATTACTGAAGATAAACTACAGGAAAATTACTTTTCACTGCAATTCCCTGATGAAATGAACACTAGTGTTGGGGGAAATGTCAAAAAATATAAATTTTTCACACTATATTATGCAATGACCTCAAAACATAGTGCATCATTTTGTAAACCTCACATTTGCTTCAGCTTTTTTGATGTAGAAAACTTGCTTTGTACAGCATTGTTCTTGTGATCGAACATTAATCTCAAAGACTAAGAAGCAAGTAGAAGAAAGCCTGAATCCCATGGTTGCATGATCCATCACAACAAAACACTTTCAATGAGAACACCGAGAAACGAACTCAGGCTGCTTCGGTGTGTATTGAAAGAAAAAATACTGCCTTAAGCACACTTTCTTTTCTTTATTCACTTCTTTGTTTGATTACAATTATTTGTACATGTAAGTATAATCATCATATTACAATTCAAAGTGCTTTTGAAGCCAGGCATGCTTCTCCATATAAAATGGTTTCTTGTCACAAATGGAATTGGCATGCCGTGTTCAATAACAGTGGAACATTACAGACTTCATTTCCTCTGTCTAAAAGACAACTATGAAACGTTTGTTGGGTATAAAAGAAGGACTTGCTGTAGAAACTAGAATATTCTGATGTCTGCGTAAACATGTATTTATGTATTTTGAAAATCTGCAAATACATATAAAAAGATCTTTGCACAACACACATCACATTATGTACATGACTCAAATTTGTCACTTCTGAAACATTCTCTTTTTTTATGGGTTTACAGATACCTAAAATAAAATAAAAAGAAAACGTTGAATCATATGATACATTCCACAGCACTAAATGCAAGAATCTCCCATTTAAATGTTAAATTAGCAGGATTTTGTTGTATATTTTCTACCAGTTGTAAATTTATCGATGTAATTTATTTAAGGAGAATAAAAAAAGATCAATTTGAAGTTTAAATTGTAAGATAATTAACTCAGTATTGCACTTATTTAATACTTAATTAATCATGGACATTTTTCTATTTGTTTTTGGAACATTTTGCTGCAAAAAAAAAAGTTTGAGTCTTAATAAAATACAGATGGTTATACAAGTAATTTGACATTCCTTTAAAACACAAAGGATCATTTCTGTGTGATGCAGTGCAACAAGCACATGATGTATCAATGCTAAATACAACTATTTAAAAACAATGTCTTATATAATATGTAACTTTATTTGCATTTAGCACCATATATTCATCACTCTAGACCACTGTTGTTTTTCAATGCTATTTTCATTACATTCAGAGCTGGAACCTATAAATACAACAAAAAAAATCAGGTATGCCAACCAGGGGTAAAAAAATACTATTTTTAATTTGCATTATTTGTGTTGCCAAACCTTCAGGAAAATGTCCTTTGGATGATGCTTTTGTTCTCCGCTTCCAAAAATAAATCCAGCAAGAAGATGTTTGAAACAAACTTTTCCAGGGGAATAACACTGACAAGGTATGAAACATGCTGACCTTGCTACTGAAACACAAAATAGATCGTTTTCACAAGCTTAGCCTTATTTTGTCCTCTGCTACTAATACACAACTACTGAGACAATATGAGGACAGCTATTAAAGAGATCATTTCCATCTTCATTAAAGTTAATGAAAAGGTGTTCAAAAGTGTTTCATTAAAATTAATAAAACACTTTTGACATGCAGCAGATGTTTAGGGAATTGAGATGCGTGGGCAGAATCTGCTTCATGTTCATATAGATTACTTTTGTGTGTTGGATAGAACAGCTGTGATGTTGACCCCACCGAGCAATCCTTGATACATATAAGAAATAATAGTGTTCTACTGCACACAATATAATACACATTCGTCTACTATGTTATTGTGAAATAGTTCATGGTATACCAAATTAAACTCTTCAAACAGGAATATTCTGTATTGTTGTGTTCTACATAGAACCTTTTCTTCTAAGAGTGTGAGTCAAGAATGAGATTTCAATCACAAACATTTAAGTTTCATTCTTCACTAAGGAAAGATACACTCACCGGCCACTTTATTAGGTACCCCATGCTAGTAACGGGTTGGACCCCTTTTGCCTTCAGAACTGCCTCAATTCTTTGTGGCATAGATTCAACAAGGTGCTGGAAGCATTCCTCAGGGAGTTTGGTCCATATTGACATGATGGCATCACACAGTTGCCGCAGATTTGTCGGCTGCACATCCATGATGCGAATCTCCCGTTCCACCACATCCCAAAGATGCTCTATTGGATTGAGATCTGGTGACTGTGGAGGCTATTTGAGTACAGCGAACTCATTGTCATGTTCAAGAAACCAGTCTGAGATGATTCCAGCTTTATGACATGGCGCATTATCCTGCTGAAAGTAGCCATCAGAAGTTGGGTACATTGTGGTCATAAAGGGATGGACATGGTCAGCAACAATACTCAGGTAGGCTGTGGCGTTGCAACGATGCTCAATTGGTACCAAGGGGCCCAAAGAGTGGCAAGAAAATATTCCCCACACCATGACACCACCACCACCAGCCTGAACCGTTGATACAAGGCAGGATGGATCCATGCTTTCATGTTGTAGACGCCAAATTCTGACCCTACCATCCAAATGTCGCAGCAGAAATCGAGACTCATCAGACCAGGCAACGTTTTTCCAATCTTCTATTGTCCAATTTTGATGAGCTTGTGCAAATTGTAGCCTCAGTTTCCTGTTCTTAGCTGAAAGGAGTGGCACCCGGTGTGGTCTTCTGCTGCTGTAGCCCATCTGCCTCAAAGTTCGACGTACTGTGCGTTCAGAGATGCTCTTCTGCCCACCTTGGTTGTAACGGGTGGTTATTTGAGTCACTGTTGCCCTTCTATCAGCTCGAACCAGTCTGGCCATTCTCCTCTGACCTCTGGCATCAACAAGGCATTTCCGCCCACAGAACTGCCGCTCACTGGATGTTTTTTCTTTTTCGGACCATTCTCTGTAAACCCTAGAGATGGTTGTGCGTGAAAATCCCAGTAGATTAGCAGTTTCTGAAAGACCAGCCCTTCTGGCACCAACAATCATGCCACGTTCAAAGTCACTCAAATCACCTTTCTTCCCCATACTGATGCTCGGTTTGAACTGCAGGAGATTGTCTTGACCATGTCTACATGCCTAAATGCACTGAGTTGCCGCCATGTGATTGGCTGCTTAGAAATTAAGTGTTAACGAGCAGTTGGACAGGTGTACCTAATAAAGTGGCCGGTGAGTGTACGTCGATTGCATTGCATTATGGGATAATGTATCCCACACAGTGTGCTCTGAATGGATACTGCATATTTTTGGCAAACATAGGTCCTCTAGATATTAAATACATACAGAAATGTGTACAGGAGATACATACCGCACAAACCAGTTTTTATTTTTCTTTAGTTCCTCAGTAAATAAAACAATGCGATGCATGATCTTTTAAAGCAATCTAAGTTGCAAAATATGCTGTTCTATATGATGAATAACACGTTAAGACAATCAGAAGAATATCAGAAACCAGACAGTATCTGGTCTCATTGACTTCCATAGTAGGAAAAAAAATATACTATGGAAGTCAATGAGAGCCAGAAAGTATCTGGTTACTGATATTCTTCTAAATATCAGAAAATCATCTGAATGGATTCAAAAATGGTAAAACTCAACTGTTTAACTCTGGGGGAGATGTAAAATGAGAAAAAAATGTTTTCAAAAAAAAAAAAAAAAGTGGAGTATCCCTTTAAGGAATAGTTTGGAAATTACTATTCTATTATTTTTTACTCATCCTCATGTCTGTTGTTTAAAACTTTTTAAAGGACCTCAAAATGGAAAGAATCATTCAAGCGAAAGACCGAAAATATAATTTTATGGTGCTTATTACCCTTTTAGCATAAGGATGATGTATTAATACGATGTGTTGATGAATGGAAAAGAACATACATATTGTATATGGGCTTTTGTCCTTTTATACATGGGTTAGGATGAGATATAATTTTAATTTGTAGGTGAACTATTCCTTATAATGGATAATAAATCAAATTTATAATCCAATAATACTGGTGATGATGATTAATTAATTAGCAATAGGAACAATTACTGTGAGCTACTGGTTATTTTGGTAGATTGCTGTGGTGATTACAGAAGTGCTTCATTTCCTCACTATGTTCTCACATCACCTCCTTGTAATCAAGTTTCTAATCATCCCAAGGATATTAAATGTCAGTTCATGATCATCTAAATGAAGGATGAGTGAGAGAAAATGTGAGAGAAAGTATAAAAAGGGAGATAATGTTCTACCTGGATCTGTGTGGGTTTCATTCGGGTGCTCCGCTTTCCCCCACAACCCAAAGTGTGTGTGTGTGTGTTTGTGCCCTGTGATGAACTGGCCATCTGTCCATGGTGTTTCCCTGCCTGTGGCGCTGGAATAGACTCCAGCATCCCTACAGAGGATAAGCAGTTTGGAGAATGGATGGATGAATGTAATAGAACAAACAAACTAAAAAGGAACAGATAATGGAACTGTAAAGATCAAACAGTGGAATAGTTTGACTGGATTGAGAAAACAATATGAGGAGAAAATATAATGGCAGAACCATGATGCATAGTCAGGCGCTAATACCATGTTATTACCATAGTATTTACAAGGTACTTAAAAAAACTTGGTATTAACATGGCAATGTGTTCAAAAACTGAATGCCAGTTAAAAGTGTCTGTGGTTTTAAAGATAAAAAGGAGGCATTTTGAAACAGCGTGGGTTGAAGGACACAGAACGAATGAACCTTTAAGCTACAGAGGAGGAAAAATAAAATGTCACATAAAGCATGTAAAAGAAGAAATGGAGGGAGAGGGAGTGTCTGTGGCGGAGACTGTCAATGTCATGGGCTGATGATCTGCAATGACGACTTGAATCAGTTTATGCTGAAATGATAGTAATAATGTTGCAGCTGCATATACAAATAATTAGAGACTTGGAATTTTTTATAACAAATTAATTATTTGTTATACACTACCGTTCAAAAGTTTAAGATCGGTAAGATTTTTTAAAGATCAAATAATCCTGAAATAAAAATGTAAAAAACTGTTTTCAACATGGATAATAATCATACATGTTTTATAATCATACATGGAGCATAAAATCATCATATTAGAGTGATTTGTGAAGGATCATGTGACACTGAAGACTGGAGTAATGATGCTGAAAATTCAGCTTTTTTTTCAGAGGAATAAATTACATTTTAATATATATTAACATAAAAAAGTCATTTTAAATTGTCATAATATTTCACAATATTACTGTGTTTTTTGTGTATTTTTATCAAAAAATTGCAGCCTTGGTGAGCAGAAGAGACTTATTTTAAAAACATAAAAACTCTTACCGATCTTAAACTTTTGACCGGTAGTGTATATTTAGACTCGTAAATCAGAGATGTATGATGTACTATGGTGATAGAGATGTACCCAATTGTATATGTCTTCCTAATCAAACACAACTCGTCAGCTCATCGGCAAAGACTCCCAGGACATTAATATGTGTGTTATATAAGAGAGACATCAAAAAAATGCATTATTGGGGTACTCCGGGTCCGGATTGGGAACCACTGATATGTGGTAAGAAAAAGTAATTTTATTTCAGACAATAGATGAGGATAATAAAGTGGCACAAATGGATGTGATGCGAATGCCATATTGTTTTGATGAGTTGTGACGTGCCGCTCGTATCCGACGTAGTGTTACTGTATGCTGATTACGGTTGCAAATCAGCTTGGAAAATAGAAGTTCTCAATACTTTGTATTTTGTTTTGGTGTGGGAACAGGATTCAGAACCACTCGTATTCATACTTTGGATGGGAATTTTCAACTTAAAGTCCTGTAGTTCCAGGTCTTTCTAGTAGCTATCAAGTTTGTTAGCGAGCTAGCTGCATAACTATGGACTAGGATTAACTCCAAGGTGAAGGTAGTTAGTGTAAATTGTGTAAAGCAGACAAGGTTTTTTTTAGATAATAGAGCAGTAATAATTCCTCCGTAAATAATCTATCTCTACTGTTCTCATTGAAAACCATAGATATCATAAACCTCAAATCACACTTTTGTTGTTAGCAAAATACGACAGCTACGTTTTTGATAACGTCAAAGTGCCCAGAAGTCATTCATTTTTCAATTAATTTTGCAATGAGAACGTACAGTTAGCCTCATAACACAGCTGGTGGCGTTGATTGACGAAACTACGGGTTAACTTAGACAAGATTAATTACATGATCATACACCTATTGTATTCAAACAAATATTGAAATGACCTAGAGTGATGTAATGATCACTGAACAGACATGTAACGTTATGCTGTGAAGGTCGCTTATCTCATCTGGTTAGTGCAACCAGTCGCACAACAACTATCTGGTGTGTCAATTACACCTCGAAACACCAACTTTTGTATAACTGGCGACGTCCTGGCAAGATCCTTGACTAGTTTACTGGGTTTCGTTGCTTGAGAACGGCGTTCTTGCCCGTCAGCCAGTACTTGTGACGTCACGTGCAAAGTATGAATAGCAAGTGTGGTCACAGCTGAACGTTTATCTGCTTTTTCCAGGTTCTTTCAATCAGAGTTTGGAATCAGAGCTATCCTTTTTCTAATGAATAATTTAACATTTTAATAATTGCAATGGGGCTCATTCGATCAAATTTTTTATTTTTTATTTTTTTTATAGAGTTCAGTTTAGGGCAGCTTGTTTTAGTGGTTTCAAGATGGATCTTTGGGTGAGGGAATATGTTGTATAGCCAATGCATTCTAGCCAGGTGCATATACTGACAATTTTGCCAATGTGTATACATCCAACGCTTTGGTTATGGGTAGGTTTAGGTCTGGGGTAGGGTTAGGGTTAGACCACTAGTAGGCGCCTTCTGGCCCAAATATATCTGCGTCTCATATTGACGCTAAAGGGTGCCATGTTCGTTGGATGTATACGCATTGGCAAAAGCATCATTATATGACGCCTTGGGATGAGAACGGGCTGGTTTAGCCTATAATACAGACATTAGATACTGTAGATATTTTATCATGTTCCATTCCAGTGTTTTAAAACTAAATTATGCTTCTGACTATATATGCTGCATTTTTAGGATGTTGTAGGTAACGTTCTTATCCTATATCTTGTCCTTCAACCAAGGGCCGTGGCAATACCATAGTACAATGATGATAATAAATGGGAATAAGATGGCTGGGTATTGCATTATTACCAAATTCTTACACCATGATTTTACTTCTAAAACCTTAAGTGACCAAAACCTATGGTTTGATAATAGTACTATATGTAAAAAAATAATAATAATATAATGCCTTGGTATTTTTGCTAGTGCGTCTGTTCTTCCATCTAACTCCTCTGTTTCTGGCACACGGTACATGGCAAAGCTACAGAACACAGTTTTACACGAGCCATTAACATCCATGCACGCCAGCTACTGAATAAACACTGCAAATAATGAATTGATGAGTTTTTCATGAGTTTATGAATGAGAACCAATTTGCCATTTGTATCATAGGCAGCCCTTACAAAAAAGTCTCAGATGGTTATTCAAGAGATGCCTCAGCACACTGTTTAATGGCACCAGTTTAATCTACCATGGTACTCCTTATTACTTTTCGTTAGAGAAAGATTCTTGCACCAGGTTCCAACTTGCCAATACTTATAGTCAGTAATGAAATAAAGTTTAACAGATCTGAGAGCAGCTGTAACTCTGCTTAATGATTGGAGGAAAAGGAAGAAAAAGAAGAAGTAAAAAAAGAAACTATGAAATGGGATGGTCCAATTCATTGGAATGTGCAAGTGTCAGTCAAGTGTGGTTCATACCACGTCGGTGTGGAGGGGGGTCAGAGGATTGTGAGCCTCGGTGGGTCTCTATTAGTCATACTGGTCCCTCGGTCATGCCCTCCAGAGGCAGGCTGGTGGCATTCTCAGTGGGCAGAGGTTGATCCTGGGAGGTTGGCATGTTGTGGGCGGTCGCTGCCGCCAGACTAGCGTATGGCAGGTGGCAGTCTGTGTGGAGGAAGGGTGGGTAGTGCTGCCGATAACAGACGTAGGCAAAGAAGAGGCCGATCACTCCCCCAACAAATGCATCTGTGAGAGACAATTCACAAAGTAAGACACAGAGACAATAAATCTCATCCATCCTTAGTCTGCCCGTCTTTACCATAGTATGTTTTCATTCTTTTATTGTTGTCATGGTAACACTTGAAGGGGTGTGCATAAGACTGACATGACACCTTCATAACCATGACATGACATATGTCTTGAATATGAAGGAGAGTGTATGGATGTTTTTGACAAATGTCATTAGGTGTCATTCGCTCAATAATGACATTTTGAATGCAAATATAACATTGTTTAAGATCTTGACATAAACCAATAACATCATAACCAGTCAGTGTCTTTGTCATGACAACTTGACATTAAATAAAGTTAGGGTGACCATATTTTGATTACCAAAAACCAGGACACTCTGCCCGGCAAACAGATAGGCCTACTCAAATGATACTCGAAGTTTCTCAAAGATACCTTATTAATTTCAATACATTAAAGTAGGTTATGCCTCCTCTGTATGGATAGAAAATGGTTATATTGTTATATGAAAACAGGACATGTCCTGGGAAAACAGGACAGTTGGTCACCCTAATCAAGTTAAACTGTCATGTAGTTGGCTTTGACATTGGCTGTCTTTCATGAGGCCATTATAACTGTGTCTTGACGTCTACTACAGTGGTACACATTGAATGTCATTAAAAAGTTATAATGGTCTCATGACAGCCAATGTCAAAACCAACCACCTGACAGTTGAATGTAATGTTAACCAATAAAGCTAGGTGCTTTCTTAAGTTTGATCATGAATCTTCTATGTCATGATTATGACAGGTTGTGTTGTCTTAGTAATCTCATGACAAAGACTCTGACAGGTTATGACGATGTATTGGTTTATGTCAAGTTGTCATAAACAAGACATTTTAAACAATGTCATATTTACATTAAAAATGTCATAACTGAGCGAATGACACTTAATCACATTTGTCATAAACATGCATAAAACTTACTTCATATTCATAACATGTCATGTCATATTATGAAGATGTCATGTTAGTCTTATGCACACCCCTTCAAGTAAAGTGTTACCGAATGGGTAGCTCCTGATCTAAGATTCTGCTGCAAACACAATTCACTAAAAGGTTTGTGCCGTTTAATGTCACCCTGAGAGGAGCAGTTAAGCACCACCATTAAAAAGAGCTGCAGTGCGCACTGACACACAGCTGTTTAACCTGCATGTGTAAACACCACACAGCTATTTAATTCTCAAAACATTTAGTCTAAAATCAAATCAAATGACTGAAACATATTTTTTTGAGGATGGACTGAACATTGGCCCTTTACTCACCTTCAATTTGATTCAAACCTGTATGAGTTTCTCTTTCTTCTGCTGAACACAAAAGAAGATATTTTGAAGAATGCCTAACAGTTAAATAAATCACAAATAAATAATTTTTTATTTTTTTTTTACAAATGAGTTTTATGTCACCAGCCATGTTTCCATCGACACGTTTTTATCCGAATTAAGTGATATCGAATGAAAAATACCTTTTGGAAACAGTAAAATTCAATGAATTTTCATGAATATTCGACTCAGATGAAATACGTTCGGTCTCATCAGATTTTCTCTTGATCGATATACGGCTAATGCGATAAAAGCTGATGGAAACGTAATTTACCGAAATAAATAATGAATTGCGATTAGAAGACAAGTTCATTTCCGGCCAGTCCCACTCTGGTTGCGCACATATGGCGTATGTCAACAAAGACAGATGTAAGTGGACAAAGTAAAAAAATGCTTCAACCAAAGGGTTTCCGTGAAGTGTCTCAGAACCAGGATCTCCCAGAACTGACGGAGCGCTGTCGTTCCCACACACTACAGTCCCCTCCGCTGTCGTCGGGCATTTACGTGCATCGGCATCATCATAGCAATGTTTATAGCGTTGTTGTTTTCTTAGGTTAGTTTTGCTTGTTTTTTACGTGGCTTGGTTGAATTCTAATGTAGAATGTGGTCTGTTATTTCTAGTTAACAAACTGCGGCGCTGCTAGTATAACAACGTTGCCATGGACGCAGTTCAGACACGGAACAGACTATTTTCTTTAGCAGAAGTAATACTCGTTTTAAATCAATAAACTCGTTTTTAAGTCAATATTTTGTGTCAAATAATTGATTTATTTATTTGTTTGATTTATATGTAATAAGCAGGATAATGTATAGCGAAGCGGTCTATATATCGAATACAACCCCTTCAGGCTAACAACTGCCTCGCATATACATTATCCCATACATATGCCTCTATCAGCTGGCACATAAGCATTATTAGGCTACAACTTGTGAAATATTGATCATTTGTTGGTAGATGGTGATCCGTTTTGTCTAACAAAACTTTGTTCGCAAAAGTTTGCTTGAATGTTGTTCGATTCAGTGCGAAAATATATTGAAACACCTTAAAATGTCTCAAATCAATTTGATATACCAA
The DNA here is from genome assembly GCA_030378365.1 of Hybognathus amarus. Classification (NCBI taxonomy): domain Eukaryota; kingdom Metazoa; phylum Chordata; class Actinopteri; order Cypriniformes; family Leuciscidae; genus Hybognathus; species Hybognathus amarus. The sequence goes on along the minus strand of JAQIUQ010003489.1, from coordinate 90,855 downwards.
TTTGATCACAAAACAGCATGTGACGTCATTACGTACAGGTTTTTATTCGCTTTAAAGCCGTTGGATGGAAACACACTTTCACCAGCTTTATTCGCATGAGTTTTTTAACCGAATTTCAGATAATTCGATTGAAAAGTGGATGGAAACATGGCTACAGACACACCTCACGCATTTGTGGATTTTGAAATACTTCTAGCGTCGACGTGCAGACAAATCCACAAATACTGTAAGTGGACTCCACCCACCGTTTCCTCAAGCCAATCTGATAACACCCACATTGAGCTGACCGATCGTAGCACATTCACGCTACAACCAATTTTCCCATCCATAGTCAAGTCATCTTAATTTATATAGTGCTTTTTACAATACAGGTTGCATCAAAGCAGCTGATAACATGAAAATAATACATCAAAGTTTGTTTTCTAGAAGTTGAATATTAAATGTCCCCAACTAAGCAATCCAAAAGCCAAGGCAACACCTTGGCTTTTATCCAAGAATTTATTTTTTTCCTATTATGGAAGTCATTGGGGTCCATCAACTGTCTGATTATCGACTTATCGACTCTTCCTTTGTGTTTAGAAAAAGAATGAACTTCATACAGGTTTAAATCAAATTGAGGTTGAGTAAATGAGGACAGAATTTTCATTTTGAAGTGAACTATTCCTTTAAATCACTGTGCTACAAGGCAAGCTTTTCTGAGCCACAGCTTGTATTTACTTAGACCAGATTGGACCCATCAAGTTTAATGGCCCATGACACTACTGTTCAGATTAGTTCTGTTCTACTACCCAGCAGGCCCTAGGGGATAGTCCATATAAAGTCACACCAATAAGTATCCGCTTGCAGTTGTTTCACTGATATGAGGAGTCTATATGAGGTGACGAGGAAATCAATAAATAAAATAAAGACAACACTTTATATTAACTTTCATTAATAATTAAAAATATTGAAAATGATACATTGCTTTACAGAGCATTAGCTAATATATATTCATATGCTTTTTAATGCTTACAAACTAATATGTTTATAAAACATTACAGAATGATTGATTGATTGATTGACAGATCACTGTTTAATGTAAATTAAAATGCTTACAAATATCATTAAACTTCAGTTCATATAATACCTAATGCACTTTTTTTAGATTTACAAAAGTCCAAATGCAAAAAGGTATTTGGTAGTAATGAGTTTTCTGGATGTTTAACAGAGAATAGAACTGGTAAAAGAACGGCTGGTCTTACTTTATATTAGGTGTCTTTAACTATAGTGTATATACTTACTTAAAATTGTCATGTATAGACCTTATGTAGCCCCGCCCCTTTTCAGCGCTGTGCTCGTTGTCTTTTGCCTTCCGGTCTGTATTTTGACAGCGATCTTGCATAGGTATGAATGAACTGCTCGTAAAAAATTTCCCTGTCGACATTTGTTAAGACATCTGCTTTACAATGCTTATGATAAACATTACAATGTTCATGATAACTTTTGTTAACTCTACAATAAGTAAATCCAGTTCACCAGCTAATTATTCCTCGACAGCGATGTCATAGAAATATAGAGAGCGACCGCGAAACCGGAAGTTCAAAGACAATATTCTAAAGATGACGGCGCCCACGTTTCTCTGGTGCATAAGGTCTATAATGTACTTCATATTCATATTCTATTACAAAACACTCTTGCTGCTATTGATGTGATACAGGTAAGGTAGGACAGGTTTGGCAGTATGGGTAGGTTTAAGGGTTGGGGGTTACAGGGTAAAAGGGTTCAATTTGATTACTATCTACTAAGTTTATTAAGATTAAGATTTATTAAGATTACTAAGTATTTTCTTAAAAAAAATTGCAAAATGTAATAAAATCAAGAGTCTGTGATTTTTTTAATTCTCTTTAACCATTATTTACCATTTTTATTGAAATGATTCAACCCCAAGACAAAATGTACAGTCTTTCAGCTGTTTGCAACGAACAAATCAAACTAAAGTATTTGAAATACTGTAGCTCAACACAAAAAATATTTTAAGTGGTTTCACCAAATTGCAACTTGCAACTGCAACTGAAAATGCAACTTTTAATTACTTCTGCAGTCTCAAAATTATTCGACTCTTTCTTGGCAAGCATCTTTAGTATTTGGTAAAACCCTTTTGCTGTTATTACCTGTTGAAAAAGATTTGACCACACTCAAAACACACTCCCAAATTTGGGTCAAATATGGACAAACCCAAATGTAATTTTAAATTTTAACCCAACTTCAACTTTCACTTTCAACTGTCGTTTTTTTAAATACATTTTTAACCCAGCATTTGGGATTGTCAATATTTGACCTAAATTTGGGTTGAAACAACCCAGCGTTGAAACAACCCAGGAAGAAATGTCATGAGCAATGGCCTCCAGTTCAGTAATGTTCTTGGGTTTGCTTCAAATCCCACCAGAGATTTTCTATGGTGACTGTGAGACTCTTCCAGGACTTCTTCTGCAGCCAAGTCTTGGTGGAATTTGAATGCTTGGCATGACGTTTTCTCCTATCATTTCCTGATACTTCCATGAATCCATCTTGCCTTCCACACGCTGTTGGTTTCCAGTGTCAGAGGATATAAAGCAGCAACAGAGCAGCCCGAGTGTTCATTTCAGCATATGCTTACTTGTTCTTCCTCCAAACAAACCATTGACTCATAGGGCCAAAAAGTTCAAGTTTTGTTTCATCGCTCCACAGAATAGAATCCTAAAACATCTGTGGATTATTTATATGATTTTGAGCACCTTTCTTGAGCTTTTGGGTTAGTAGTGGTGTAGGTGTCTTTAGGACCATTTTGTGCATTCACTATATTTTTTGTGTCCTGTTCCTTGTTTGTGAAGGGCGTTGATATCTTCTCTTAACTTTTGGACCAGTCAAACGTGACACTTAACAAACCTAGCCAGTTGAGGTATTTCATGTTCATTAGTTGAATCAGGTGTGCTTGAGACAACATCTGTTTTGCATTTGTCCTGTGGTGAGAAATTCTATTCAGGGGGTTGAATCATTTTTGAGACTGCATGTCTCATTTTCAGTTGAATCTTGGGAAACCACTTAAAATATTTGTTGTGTTGAGCTATTTCAATTACACTTGCCATTTAACTGATAAACCTCATTAAGCTACGACAGAGTGGTTCAGTCTGCACCATAGAAGGGATTTGATTGATGGATGTCTCTTATTGAAAATGTACGGTCCATTATGAAAAGGAGAATCAAACAATGGTGACCACAGACTGTTGAGCAGCTGTCTTGTATAAGGCAAGATTGGGCAACAATTCCTCTTTTGAAAAACGGGTTGAATCCATCAAAATCTAAATTTATTTATATTTATCGTTTGGGGTTGTAAATGACTTGTAAAGATGTGTGAATAGGGTGAATTGGTGTCTCGCGTTCCTGGGCATCAGCTCAGCGCACCTGAAGCTTCGACAGTACTGCCTTTAAACGTGGTGTATTTGCTCTTGTCTTTTGTCAGATCACTTTGGTGCTCAGGTCTGTTGTTTTAGGAATTTTGAAAACCAATGGCCCACGTTGTTTTTTCCTCTGGCTATCGGTTATACGTCCCTTTCCATCATATTATGTCATGCTTTCTTTGTTGCTACAGACTATTCATTTGATGCATCATGTGGCTTCACATCCTGTCTGAGGCTGTTATTGATGGTGACAGTATGGCTGTGCGCCAGGGTGATTCTGGATGATATACAGACATGATTAATAACTGTATGGGTAAAACATCTAGGAGCTGGCCAGTGAGCAGTAAAACTGATGTCAAAGCTTGCAAATGCTCTATCTCTATCTCAAAGAAGTAACTCTACTAAACCATGCATACTCTGTGTTATGTTCTACTACAAGACTTGAAAACAGTTCGATCTGTATTAATCCCTGGAAAAAGTTCATTAGCTTGAACTTTTATATTTTTAATTATCATGTTTAATGAAATAACTATTTAAATGGTGGATCGAGTAAAGATGTCAATGTCATAAATGCTAGACAGAATACAAATTTTGGTTACACTTTATTTCGAATATACACTCACCAGCCACTTTATTAGGTACACCTGTCCAACTGCTCGTTAACACTTAATTTCTAAGCAGCCAATCACATGGCGGCAACTTCAGTGCATTTAGGCATGTAGACATGGTCAAGACAATCTCCTGCAGTTCAAACCGAGCATCAGTATGGGGAAGAAAGGTGATTTGAGTGACTTTGAACGTGGCATGATTGTTGGTGCCAGAAGGGCTGGTCTGAGTATTTCAGAAACTGCTAATCTACTGGGATTTTCACGCACAACCATCTCTAGGGTTTACAGAGAATGGTCCGAAAAAAAAAAAACATCCAGTGAGCGGCAGTTCTGTGGGCGGAAATGCCTTGTTGATGCCAGAGGTCAGAGGAGAATGGCCAGACTGGTTCGAGCTGATAGAAGGGCAACAGTGACTCAAATAACCAGCCGTTACAACCAAGGTGGGCAGAAGAGCATCTCTGAACGCATCTCAGTACGTCGAACTTTGAGGCAGATGGGCTACAGCAGCAGAAGACCACACCGGGTGCCACTCCTTTCAGCTAAGAACAGGAAACTGAGGCTACAATTTGCACAAGCTCATTGAAATTGGACAATAGAAGATTGGAAAAACGTTGCCTGGTCTGATGAGTCTCGATTTCTGCTGCGACATTCGGATGGTAGGGTCAGAATTTGGCGTCTACAACATGTAAGCATGGATCCATCCTGCCTTGTATTAATGGTTCAGGCTGGTGGTGGTGTCATGGTGTGGGGAATATTTTCTTGGCACTCTTTGGACCCCTTGGTACCAATTGAGCATCGTTGCAACGCCACAGCCTACCTGAGTATTGTTGCTGACCATGTCCATCCCTTTATGACCACAATGTACCCAACTTCTGATGGCTACTTTCAGCAGGATAATGCGCCATGTCATAAAGCTGGAATCATCTCAGACTGGTTTCTTGAACATGACAATGAGTTCGCTGTACTCAAATGGCCTCCACAGTCACCAGATCTCAATCCAATAGAGCATCTTTGGGATGTGGTGGAACGGTACTTCATGTCCGTTACTAGCATGGGGTACCTAATAAAGTGGCCGGTGAGTGTATATTATATAACAAAGTCTCAGAGTATTAGTAGACTGTAAGATTGTGTTAGGGTTCGGGTTTGTAGAATAAGATGACATGTTTCAAAGTTACTTATAGTAAGTATAATGTCTGTTGAGGAGCATAAAAATAAAGTGTTAGCAGATATTAAGTAGACAAGCTACATACTCATAAGAGTTAGTTGACATAGTTGACATTACATAAAGTGGATCATCGAAATAGTGTTACCAAGATTACATATGTTATTGCACTTGAGAAACGATGTTTTAAAAGTGCATTTATTTAGTAATCTATATGATCTAATTAATATTTTTGTGGTCCAAATGGTCCAAATCTCTGTGATGCTAAACAAACCATTTTTGAAGTGTAAATGAAGTGGCTCTGACAGCTAGATGCTCTAAGCAGTTGTGTGCGTTTGTAGGCCACTGCTGCAAACCTCTGACCTTGCCAGTGATGCTTGTAATCGCAGGTGCGGGACAGCGCGATCATCATGGCACTGTAGAGGGGCAGGACCATGGCACAGAGACGCCAGCTGCGCCCGCGTCCAGCATCTGTGAAGCACTGCAACTTCCCGCCAAGTAAAATGAGGTAAAGCCCAGGCCAGAGAAAGCAACTAAGACACAGGGTGAGAGAAATAACATATAGAGTAAAAGTAAATGCAAAGTTCTGTAAGAAACCATATACAGTAGGAAATGACTGAAGTGAACTTTTTAATATCAAAACTGTCTGCTAGACAGCAGTGATATTAAATAGATAGCAAATGCGGTTTAATCCTAATATAGAAATAACCCCAGTAATCTGACGTGTCTGCTCTAAAGCTTCAAATGAGATCTCAACAATGTGCTCAGATTTGCAAAATACCAAGCTCTGAAATCAGATGTCAGATATCTCTGTATGAAATCAAATGTCTCCTCAATTCTTTCCAAACAAAATTATCTGAGCTATGGCACGTTTATTTTATAACTCTATGCGTTGTCAATGGTCTCATTTCAAGCAAATTTTATGAGTGAAAAACGATTATAATCATTTTATAATCATAAAACTGGGTGCTGGACAATCAGATAGTGAAAAAAGTAAACAATAAGTCCGCACACCAGAAAATGCTCCTCAGAAAATTTAATGGTTGCTCACCACATGTAACGTTTCGGGCACAAGCCCTTCATCAGACAAGATGTCTGATGAAGGGCTTGTGCCCGAAACGTTACATGTGGTGAGCAACCATTAAATTTTCTGAGGAGCATTTTCTAGTGTGCAGACTTATTGTTTACTATAATCATTTTGTAGACATTGGGATTTAAATACATTGTATAGCACAGAACAGAGCTTGTATTTCTCTGAATTTCATGGAAAAACACAAATAAAAATGGGATTTGCTAGCACTCTTACTACTGTCCTGCTCTCTGCAAACCTGTTACCCTGGCAACCTGAGGTAGCATTAAAGAATCAAGATAGATTTCTTGCTGTTGCATTTTTAAACTCTGTATTACATTCATGTATTTTATTGAGATACTACAGCTTACTTACTAGATTGAATAGAGTTTTGGACTCCAGCACTGTTGCATTAAAAAGCATAAACTGAAATGGTGTGAAAACAAATAATTAGGCGTCCAAGCTGCTTTTTCAAAATTTGCACATTAGATTCTGCAAAGTGTTCATGCATACACTCTCTGTAATAATCGTAGGACACACAATGTTGGTTTCACATTTTCACTAACTGATTACATTGATAGAGATTGCCAAATCACTGTCCTGTTTGATGGGTACTAGGTGTTCCTGCTTAACTATCGAGACTGTCTACTCTCTCTACATTGGTTGCATTACCCTTCTTTGATTACTCATGTTGCCTCAAATTGTAAAACTCTCAATGACAATGAAATACTAAAAATGTCAATGCTAAATCAAATTAAATAGTTTTAAAGAACATTGTTTAAAATTATGCAATAAATTACTCTGACCTCACAAAAAAGTGTGTCTCATTCATGAACTTGGGGTGCAAAATCTGCTAACAAGCTATTTTTAAGACAAAAATCACATCTTGGTGCCTATATCATCACATTTCATTTTAGAGAGTGGACAGAACACACGTCTCTTTGCGGAGTATGGTGAGAGGACGGGTAAATATAATATCCCGAGCAATAGCGTACAGGAGATCAGTGGAGTATCAGCACGAGAGCCCTTGAGATTCATGAGGAGATGGCTGGAGTTTCACAAGGGAACTTCACAGGTAAGTAAAGAGGGTGAGTAATCCGTAATCCGTATTGGAGACTAGACAAAGAGTGGCTGTGAGGTGTGTGCTTTTATACAGGTCCTCAGGTGATCAGTATTCGGGTGAGAGTGAACGTTGGATGTGTGAGAGGAGCCTGGTGAGTCCACGACACATGTGTTTTCTATTAGGAAGAAATTTTTGTGAGAACTTCTTCTGTGCATACAAATAAAACATAATCAGGGTTTAAGAAGGCCTAAAAATAGTATTACTATGACATAAGTACATAGTAAAATACACCTTATTTTCTGTTCAAACTATTGGCCTCATTAGAGCACCTAATGGTGCAACAACTCTGCTCTCAAACGGTGTAATCCTACTTCGGTTACGCACACTAATTTCCCATTTAATAGGAAATGCAACCATCCCACCACATATAATGCATTACAATCAAAATTGTAACCATGAATAATTATTTACTTTGTGGCCTTGGGCAACTCATAATGTCCTTGCCAGTAATGCAGGCTTGATGATGTGAATTAGTAATATGGGGCGGGATGGGGTCTCTTTAAAGAAATAAAACAAAAACAGTTTTTTCTATCTGTGTTCTAAATATCTAACAAGTTTTATTACCATTTCTTCAGAATTTTAAAGACAATAAACAAATCAAAGTTTAATCTTTTAGATTTGGGTTGAAATAAATCGAAGACATGGTATGTATTTTGACTTAATATAACTTTGAGAGCAACTTCAGGTTTTCCTTATCGCAAGAAGTCTAGGAATTTCAAGTGATGTAGATTTCAAAACAAGTTTAATTTTGTAGCAGAGTATGTATGTGTGTGTTTACATATATATAAGCAAATTATATATATATATATATATATATATATATATATATATATATATATATATATGTGTGTATACAAAATGTGTGTGTATACATATATAAGCAAAAGTGGTGGCTAAAAATAAAAACATTGTCACGGTTATGTTCTGTTTTGGCTTGGCTTAGTCTTGGAAGTCAATAGGGATTGAGATCTGTTTGATTAAAACATTCTTCCAAATATTGGAACATTCTTCCTTTGTGTTCAGCAGAACAAATAAACACATAGAGGTTTGGAGCAACTTGAGGGTGAGTAAACAATGACAGAATTTTCATTTTTGGTGAACTATCCCTTTTACGCTAGATTTTTTATACATAAATTACAGACATGTCATCTGAGGACTATTTCTAATTGTTCTCAGTTATTTTGCTTTATTACCTGACTCAATATTTGGCTCGTTCTTACATGGTAGAGCATGTTCGCACATGCACACTCTTCAAAATCGGTACTTTAAATCTTTTGAAAAACTAAAAGACACAGAACTTTGCGATGCTGTTGGCGAATGTTCGTTGGATCAGACTGTTTCAGGAAACACCGACTCGTTGAACTATGCTGATAACGACGGAACTTGCAACCATAGTTGGCTAACGATGCTTTCGGGAAACGCACCCCTGGTTTCCTAACATGTGCCTATAGTTACAATAGTACCCAATTGTGTCCACTTGCCCATTGTTAACTTACTTGTTTAGTCCTGTGTACATATACCACCTTTTTAGTTCAGTCTCTTGTCGGTTCTTGTTGAGACTCCATGTGTTTATCTGTTCTTCTCTATATATGAGTATTTTGCTTTATTAGTAAAAGACTGTTTAAATTTTATATTCTCCTTCATTTGATCGAACCATGCCATACAGAAGAACCGACCCTCATAATGAGCTCAAAGGATGATTCAGCCCACTCTCCCGAGGAAACATTAATCAACATAAATCAAGCTGATTATGTTGAGGATTTCCTGGAGATCTCCCACCTGGTGTCCTGGAACAATGGCATGCTCAAGGTATACTTTTTGAGTTGGTTGAATAACCATCTAATCTGTCTGATGCCCAGGGGAGAAACATCCTGTCATCCTGGCACAGTACGTCAGACCATCAGATAACTTTCAAGATCAATCCTCTTGCGGCACCGCATTTCGGCAGCACATGGGAACGCAGGATCAAATCTGTGAAGTCAGCCCTGCAGGTCGTTGTAGGAAGTCAATCCCTTCCTGAAGATGTCTTGCACACTGTGTTAGTGGAGATAGAGGGTATCCTGAATAGTAAGCCACTGGGTTATGTCTCGTCTGACGTGGCAGATGTAGACCCAGTCACGCCTAACTTCCTCCTCATGGGTGGCGGGACTCTTCACTACCCCAAGTGGTCTACACTCCAGAACCTCTGTCTAAGCGTTGATGGCACCATGCCCAGACTATAGTTGATCACTTTTGGGCGCACTATACCCGGCATTACTTGCCTAACCTCCAGCATCGTCTTAAGTGGCAGCGTGAGCCTCAGGATCTGACTCAGGGTACAGTGGTAATGGTGGTGGACCCACAACTACCTCATGCTCACTGGCCCATTGGTAAGGTTGAGAGTCTGGTTCCCAGCGAAGATGGCCATATTAGGTCAGCAAAGGTCAGAATAAAGGATCACCTGTAACTTCAACCAGTGGCTAAGTTAGTTCTCCCAGCACTCCCGGATGATGAAACCAACGTTAAGAACTAAGGAATTGACATCTTCTACATTTTAGCTATGCTAATCTGGGGGTGGCTGTACTAAATTCCTTATACTTATATGGTATGGGTAGTAGCCCTTTAATGTATATTATGCTGTTGTGCAAGTGGATTGCGTGCACGCGCATTCCGAGTTTTAGTTTACTTTCAGTTTCGTCACTGCCGCCATCTTCTACAAGTGGTAAATGTGTGTGCATGAATGTAAGTTCATTTATCCTTATATATTAAGCTGTTCTATCTTGATATATTAACACTTTCATGTCGCAGCGGTATATCCGATTGTGATTATTGTGATCTCGTGATGAAAGTGTTTTGAGGCGAGTGATTTCAGTGTAATTTCTGCTGATATGTTTAGCGCCATTTACCACGCTGTGGACAATACAAACATATAGATGATGCATACTGAGGTGAATCTTTATGTTAACTGTATTCAGACATATTCTGATATATTTATTTGTTTATTTCAGACTAAACCACGTTTTACCACCTCAATTCTATGTATACTGGCACATCTGAAGAGATAAACAATTGAACTGTCTTATGTCTCCTGTCGTACTTCTTGCCGGAGTTCCGTAGTGGACTAGCCTTCCACCTAACTTCACAAAATAGAGTCCTTTACACTTATAAACATGATTTTTAGTTTTCAAACTTATGTTCGTGCCAGCACATAATAGACCAGTTGGGTAAAAAAAGACAGCAAACAATGGCTGTACTTTAAGGTAGACACCAGTTACTTGAGAGTGTAAATTAAAACAGGACAACTGAACCAAAGAAGACCACTGAAAGATCGACATTCTCTTGTTGCACACAAAGGAAACGCATTAGCACCAGATTATTCATTCAGCTTCATCAAAAGATCCATTACAAAAAAAGGGTGTGAAGAAAGAGAAAAAGCCTGCTTTCAGGAGAGTTGAAGCTTGAAGAAAATGCAGACGTAATTGCACTACTGGTGATCACTGATCTCTGTCCACTCTCTGCTGATATACTATTCTCAAGCCTCGAAGAGTCCAGAGCAGTGCAGACAGCTTTATCAAAAGTGATGCAGCTCTTAGAAGCAAAGTGAATGTTTGGCCAGATGGGGCCCATTACCAAACACACAGTCTCCTGGCAAGACAACAAGTTTGGTAATTAAGTTATAAGTGGAAATGACAGTCTTTTAAATTTTATTAGATGTTTTGTTATAATTGAAGATGCAGTTCCCTGCAGATGCTTATTGTACTGAATACAAACCGAATACAAAAACAATGTTAACACTTTATAATAAGGATACGTGAATAATCATCTATTAACACTATAATTTATACTTACTTTAGCATGAATGATGATTCGTGAACACATTAACTAATCAAGAATGATTTATGCTGTTTGATAATAATGAACTGTAAGTGGTACCTAGCATATGTTCTACTAACTCTAGTGTATATGTCTCCTTTTTGGGTATTTATTTTGCAAACAAATAATTTTAGGTTTTCATTTTTATTTATTTATTTATTTTTCCTTTTTTATAGCTGGGTATAAGCCAGGGTGGTGTGAGTTTTAAGTTTGAAATAATCTTGTAAAACAGATTATCAAATTATTGGTAAGTTATTACTGTATTTAGTGTTTTCTACATTTGATAACAAGGATCCATGTAAATACATGGTGAACTAATTAATGTGGCATCTAATATATGTTATGTTCAAACCACAGATGGCAAACTGTAACATATGAAAATATTAAATTATTCACGTTTTATTCACAGTCAGAGTACTTCTTGTTTATTCTTAAAGAGACTGTGTAGTTTAGTTTCTCCCTAAATGTTAATTTGATGCATTAATTATCATATAGTTATGGTTCATGCATGAAACCATATGCCAGGTTAGCTCTATATTCGTTCTTGATTAGTCATGCCTTCACTAATCATTAGTTCAGGTTAAAAGTGCTGTAAATTATTATTAATATACCCTTATTTTAAAGTGTTACCAAAACATCTGTATATATTAGCGAAGCATTTGAGGAATTTTGAGACATTTTGTGGGATTTGATGGTGTTTCTTGGAATAATATCAACATTTTAAAATTTGATATTAGTTAACACCCTCAAAAGATCAAGTGCTCATTAATAAAACCTACCCATGTGGGGAAAATATCTCATAATCTTCATGCAAAAAAATGAAGTAATTAATACAGGGTTTGTTTATGAGATTGTTGTTATCGGTGGGCAGCTGTTCTTGCAAGTCACCACTGCAAACGTACTGTAATTAAAATATCTTGGTTCTCCCATCAGATTTAAATCATTTTAAAGTTTCACTGATATACAGAAATAAAAATTAGAGCAAACACAAATACTGTTCTTCATACATATTAATGCAGCAAGATGTGAATTCCTGCAAGAATAAACAGGAAACTAATGAGAGAGTCGGATCATCAAAGAGTATTTGGATTTTTCTTGCAGGCTCAAACTAAAAAACTTTTGGAGAAGAAAAGAAAATTAAGAGAATATCATGGCTGCAAATAAATGTTAGAAACCTGATTTCTTCGCCATAACATAATCAAATTATTTTCATTCTTGGAGGTGAAATTAGAGCTTGAAGGCAAAATTGGATCTTTAAATGCAAAGACTGCTTTTGTGCCTATATTTTTCATATAGGGCCAGCGAAATTTAGATTTATGGATTATAATATTTCAGTGGACCCCTTTACATTGTCAACTTATTCTACTAACCCTAACCCCTTATTATAATAACCCTTACCCTAGCCTAACCCCTTATTATACTAGCCCTAACCCTAGCCTAACCCCTTATTATACTAAACTTAACCCTAGCCTAACCCCTTATTATACTAGCCCTAACCCTAGCCTAACCCCTTATTATACTAAACTTAACCCTAGACTAACCCCTTATTATGCTAAACTTAACCCTAGCCTAACACCTTATTATGCTAAACTTAACCCTAACCTAACCCCTTATTATGCTAACCCTAACCCTAGCCTAACCCCTTATTATGCTAACCCTAACCCTAGCCTAACCCCTTATTATACTAAGCATAACCCCTTATTATGCTAACCCTTAACCCTAGCCTAACCCCTTATTATACTAAACTTAACCCTAGCCTAACCCCTTATTATACTAAACTTAACCCTAGCCTAACCCCTTATTATGCTAAACTTAACCCTAACCTAACCCCTTATTATGCTAACCCTAACCCTAGCCTAACCCCTTATTATACTAAGCCTAACCCCTTATTATACTAAACCTAACCCTAGCCTAACCCCTTATTATACTAAACTTAACCCTAACCTAACCCCTTATTATGCTAACCCTAACCCTAGCCTAACCCCTTATTATACTAAACTTAACCCTAGCCTAACCCCTTATTATGCTAAACTTAACCCTAACCTAACCCCTTATTATGCTAACCCTAACCCTAGCCTAACCCCTTATTATACTAAGCCTAACCCCTTATTATACTAAACCTAACCCTAGCCTAACCCCTTATTATACTAAACTTAACCCTAACCTAACCCCTTATTATGCTAACCCTAACCCTAGCCTAACCCCTTATTATACTAAACTTAACCCTAGCCTAACCCCTTATTATGCTAAACTTAACCCTAACCTAACCCCTTATTATGCTAACCCTAACCCTAGCCTAACCCCTTATTATACTAAGCATAACCCCTTATTATACTAAACTTAACCCTAGCCTAACCCCTTATTATACTAAACTTAACCCTAGCCTAACCCCTTATTATACTAAACTTAACCCTAGCCTAACCCCTTATTATGCTAAACTTAACCCTAACCTAACCCCTTATTATGCTAACCCTAACCCTAGCCTAACCCCTTATTATACTAAACCTAACCCTAGCCTAACCCCTTATTATACTAAACTTAACCCTAACCTAACCCCTTATTATGCTAACCCTAACCCTAGCCTAACCCCTTATTATACTAAACTTAACCCTAGCCTAACCCCTTATTATGCTAAACTTAACCCTAACCTAACCCCTTATTATGCTAACCCTAACCCTAGCCTAACCCCTTATTATACTAAGCCTAACCCCTTATTATACTAAACTTAACCCTAGCCTAACCCCTTATTATACTAAACTTAACCCTAGCCTAACCCCTTATTATACTAAACTTAACCCTAGACTAACCCCTTATTATACTAAACTTAACCCTAGCCTAACCCCTTATTATACTAAACTTAACCCTAGACTAACCCCTTATTATACTTAAACTTAACCCTAGCCTAACCCCTTATTATACTAAACTTAACCCTAGCCTAACCCCTTTTTGTATTAACCCTAACCCTAGCCTAACCCCTTATTATACTAACCCTAACAGTCTACTAATTCTCGACTAGTTGAAAAATGTAGGCGCAACATTACTTATACACTCTAAAAAAAAGGTTCTTCGGGGGTTCTTGCGGTGGTCAGGGTTCTATATAGCACCACTAAGCCCAGTTTGGTTCTTCAGCGGTTCTTTAGTGGTTCTCTGGGGTGGTTGACGTGCTCTATGGCGCCAATGAACCACTTTTAGTGCTATTTAGCACCTTTTTTTTAGAGTGTAGTCAACAACTTACAGTCTCAAGGGGACCATCAAAATAATTAATCTAATTTCTTGTCAGACACAAACCTTAATGTTTTACCTACTCAATTACTATCATTTTGATCTAACAGATGAAAAGCAGTAGAAAATAATGTTCAAATCCTCTGTATGCAACATAATAGAGTATACTTTTAATTAGTGCACAGAAATTATCAGGTGCAAGTTTTGGGCGATTGCTAAAATGCCAAAAACTTCAAAGATGCTTTCGCCATGTAAACATTAATTAAGGTAATTTGGATGTTCCATCAGATTTAAACAGTTATGACATTGCATGGATATCCACAAATAAAAAATTAGGCAAATGCAATTAATGGTCTTCATACATATTAATTCAGCAACAAGTGAATCCCTGCTAATAATGTGAGATTTGAGTATTCTGCTGTGCTTTCCCTCTCCCTCACAGCATGATGTGCACCTCTGTGCTTCACAGCAGGGATTGTACTATAGCAGTGCCTGATTTCCTTCACACGATGCTTTGAATTCAGGTTAAATCTTGTTTCTGAAAGTGTGTTTTAGTCATTTTAGGTGCTTTTTGTGTGTGTGCAAATGTCTTTACTAAGTAGAAGCCTCCATCTGGACACTCTGCCTGCCATAAAGCCCTCGCTGAAGTGATGTAGTGATGGTTGCTCTTCTGCAAATGCTGACATTGGTGGAGACATAAAAGGATTTTTGCATTTATGATAAACTTTTGACCGCAATTTCATTTAATCTAAAGCCTTTGTTTATAGATATGGGAGCCAACTCACTCGTAAAGTATGTTTTTTTTATATCAGTAACACATTTCTTATTATGTAAACTAACACACTACAATAGGGTTCTACTTCATGATGAAATACTGTATAAACAAGCATGTTGCATTAAAAAAAACATTACTCAGGGATTGATAGGTTTTCAGTCTATATTGACTCAATGGATAATAAAATAAAGGTGTAAATGATGACTTATTGCAGACATAACTTTATTTTAATATTAAAAATGAATTAAAAGAAGGATGATTCTTGAAAGAAAATGTGTCGTGGCCCTACTAAAATAATAACAAAAATAATAAACCATTCAATATTTCCCTTTTTATCTTAATTTTGTGGATATTTCAGCTAACAGTTTGGTTTACACATTCAATTTAAAATGTACTTGTCTTTGCAAAAAAATATTTAATCAACATGGTCTTTTACTTTATCAGTAATTACTTTAACTCAGCTGATGTCAATGGTATAAGTTTTTATAAGCCTCATATCAACCTTATTGAATTTAGAGAATGAGATCTGAGTCAGGATGCTTTTGTAAAAGAGATTCTTAATCTCAGTAAGACTTTGGACCACACTTACTAATCTTATTAAAGAACAAAACATAACATAAACATAGCATAAAACAACATCTCGATTGCCTTGGATTTGTGTCTACATCTATTTGTCTATGCATTTTTCAGGATTCATTTAATTCATTTATTCATTATATACTTGCTTCACAAGTTAGTTTGCTATCTTGACAAAAGCAACTAAAAATGACTTTCAAAGTGTAACCTTCTGTTAGTCAAGTCAAGGGCTTGGGGGGAAGGCTAAAAAAGTCAGACTTTGGAGTTTCTGTTTAAATTTGTTGGCCTGTCACTGTATTAATATGGAATAAATGCACTTATTTTTAAGCATTTGCTCTCTACACGATGAAATAAAGAGTGATTGTGCCTGCAGTAAGTGCCGAGGCGCCATAACATCCGAGTCTTTCAGCCTCTAAAGCATAAAATACAGATACTTTTATTGATTAGAACCATGCAACAAATGGTATTTATATTCTGAGATCCGTTATGAGTCACTCAGAGTCATAGTTTACACTCAGTGTCATAGAACTACAAGGCCAGACGAGTCTAAATGCTTTGTACAGATGGCACACAGGAATGATGTTTGGCTTGTAAAGTTCGTTCTTCCTTTAAGCTCTCTTTAACATTTTATTATTATTTTATTTTTTTTGGAATAAGTGTTTGGACCCACTGTTATAGATGCATTCAGTGTCCTTACAGCAGATGTTGTCGTCACTTGATGCAATTAAAAAGTCAGTTGCCGTTGCTGTGTGTTGTCGAAGCTGATTGGCTTCTGCTGTTTCTGAACATTTTAATAATCTGGTTCAGTGTTCATGTAGGCCAGTCCTAACCTTTAAGTACATTTTTGTGGTGCCCTAGTAAAGGGAAGTCCGGTTTCTTTTCGTGAACCTGTTCTTTCGGACAGTTCGTTTCAATGAACCGGTTAACAAAAAATGTTCACCAGTTCTTTTACATCCAAGTGTTGGGGAAGCTACTCTGAAACTGTAGTTTGACAAGCTACAGGTAAGTTAAAGTAGTTTAACTACAGTCAAGCTACCCGTTTAGAAAAGTAGTTAGCTACCCTAGAAATTACAATTAAAAAGTAGCTAGCTGCATTGAAACTACTTTTTCTTTTTGAACAACATATATTATAAATAACTGAATAAGTGTCTGAGGAATGTTTTAAGTAAAATATTTAGTGTTTAAAACAAGGCAATGCAAATACGATTTCAAAGAGTATTGTTTTATTACAAACAACACTAAAATATCTCTGACTGTTTGTCAAAAGTGCAACAAACGCCTACAACATTGCAAGAACGAAATATACATCCAACGTAAATTGCATGTAGAACATTTTCTCAAAATTACTGATTGAACTTGGACAAATAAGGCCATGGGTAATTAACGTTAGTTGTTTCTCCATCCTCCAAATCTGCCGTCACGTCTTGCTAAATAATCATAATATGGATGTGTCAACCCACTTCTGTACGTCAGTGAACCGTTAGCCGCAAGATGCGTGATTAAACAACAGGTGGCGGTAATGGCAAAAAATGAGTTTGTAATCTAACGGAAGAAGAATATCCTTTCATCAGCGCTGATTCGCACAGGCTCAACAATGTAACAATGTAGCTGTTGCTCGCGCTACACCGCTACTTGCTGCAAAAAGTAGTTAGCTACTGGAAAAGCTACTGTTTAAAAAGCAACTGAGCTACTGCCAAGCTACTGAATAGTAGCTACGCTACTTGTAGTTAACTACTCCCCAACACTGCGTCCTCACATAATGATGTCAATTCTATAATCCCGGTGGATACAAAATACTTTAAATTAAAGGCATTTGTAGTCATAACTTCAGTTAAATAATAGTACTCATCATCATAATTATCTTATATAAGTTTCTTACTTTTACGTTTTGCAAACAAACCCTGTAGCCTACAGGCGATGTGCAAACGTGGATGTTTTAAATGTCTTAAAGATATAAAGTGCATAAATGGTCTTCACCATTTTATTTGTTATTTAATAAACTTACATTAACTTACATACTTCCGTGCTGCAAAATAAGGATTGATATGGGATTGAAAGTTTACCCATATAAATGATTTGTATTAATAAAGCAGATTGATTACGCATTGGCACTTACAAGAGGAATGGCTGCTGGGAAAACTCTTCCGACCCTCAGACACAAGGTCTTGCTCTCCAGTACACAGCATCTTGGCATTCATTTGGCCATCAGGGAAACAGCGATGGAAGTAGTCTGGCCTTGGCCTGAGATCAAGATCAACATCAGCCAATGGTAAGAGCATGATTATAAATAAAAGCACAAATATCACAATAAAGACGTGCAAAACTCAGTTCCTGGAGGACTCACATATCAGATTGTACAGCAGTCATGTGGAACAAGTTGGAACTCTCTGAAAATTACCAGTTTTACAAGCTGTAATTACAGGTTCTAGAAGGATGGGAATGCTTTATACAAGTAAGAATCTCAAAATTATGGTAATTACAACATGCTATGAAGGCACTTCAACTCTGCAGGGCTGTGGCCCTCCAGGAATTGAGTTTTGCACCCCTGTCCAAATAGGTTCTTATACAACAGAGTTCTTCAACCCTGCTTAATGGGGACCCATTGTCCCACAGAGTTTAGCTCCAAACTCACCTGTTCCAGATAAACAAGTTCTTCAGGACTGCTTGAAAATCATGACAAGGAAATGGGTCTATCTAGCACAATAATCAAATCTAGTGATGTATGATCTGTTATCTAGTTATTAAATCACTGTATTTATTTAGGTGGAACTCAGGTTTCCAAACCTCTGAGCTACATTATAAACACCACTTATATGTACACATTGCATTTTTTGTATATTTTTATGATATTCTGGTCTACTGGCCATCCAGCCAGAGTGTTTCCCTGCCTATAGACAAGTTTCCGGGCACTTCCGCTTTACTTCCTGATTCTGCCAAGAACTTCCGAACACAGGCTGAGTAGTAGTGTAAACATGGCTTTGGAATGGCAACATTCGACTGAAAATATTGTTAAAAATGGTGTTTTCACCATTCCGCATCCAAGTAAGGTAACATCATGGTCATGTCGATATGGTCTGTATCGCCGGACCTGGACGTTCCTGTAGCCATGCAGCCGCCGTGCTTTGGAAGGTACTTTAGCCCATCTTATTCTTGTATTAAGATGTTTGTATGTATCCTTGTGCTAATCTATAACAGAACACGAAGAGTAATAAAAATAAAAAGTAATCCACTCTAGCCTGCCTGCACTAAAAGCATGCTTTAACCCTTCAAAGTCGACTGACGCTCTCAGAGCGCGCACCCTTGACATATCTATTAATAGCTTCGGAATGGATAAAGGTATTGACTTACTTTTTTTCTATGGAAAAGCTGACATTCGTCTGCGTAATAATGAGTAGACTGTGTTGACTTCCGCGAATGATAAGATCCACATTGGCGCCTTGTAGATGGTTGATGGTCAACATTCAGCAATCGCCACGAGTTCTTACAACCGCGAACAGCACAATATGTCCCGGAGCCGTGTCGGCGTGTAACACCATCAATAGTTTACTTTTTCTGCACGCTAACCAAAGACAGTAAAAGACGCTAACCGGAAGTCGTTGGCAGAGTGAAAGGCTAATGGTGGCCCGCCTATTTCACTCAGGAAACTTGTCTATAGCCCAAGACGCTAGGAGAGCTTCCACCATCCTTCAGCAATAGAAAATCTCAGTGTGACCTTGCTTCTTAATAAGTAGCTGGTGCTATGCTATTTGAAGCCTGAATCGAATCACGCCAATGTATTGCTAGTTTTAGGGATAGGGTTAAGGTTAGGGCTAGGGTGTGGTTGAACCTTCTAGATTTACTGATTAGGTCCAGACAAGGGGAGCTTTAGGTCAAGCTCCACCCATTGTCTCTGTGAGCAGTCTTTCAATTTTAAGCTGATGCAGCCCATATTACTGTTTTTTACAATTACTTTGCTACTATTTTCAGAACCTTGATGTCATTTTTCAAAACTCTAGATACAAAACTCAAAACGGTTGTCACTTGTAACACAGGCTGTCTAATGTTCAAAACATTGCATCGTGCATTCACATCTTTAAAGAAATCTTGCACTTGCACAATCATTGGTTCAAAAAAACAAATTTACTGTGAAATACCATTGAAACATAATTATAGATCACACACACACAAGCAACCAATAGTTTCACTGAGTCATTGTTCGTACAATCATTAAATATTGTAGAACAAAATAGATAATACATATTTCATTATGGTACTACATGTACAGTAAAATATACATATTTGTAAAAGTTCTGCAAAAAGGCCTAGTGGAATCATTGAATTAAGTGTGTGATATATTGATGCAAAATATAACAACATAGGTTTATTGGAATCAAAGCAAAAATATATACTGTAATATTACTATAGGTTACATCCATGGATATTGAAGTCTAATTTGTTCATGCCCCACGCTAATTGGTGACAATGAATCTCGTTATCTTGAAACTTTCATGATTTACTGTAAACATGGAAGATTGTGTGTCTGTTTCCATAGAACTATGCATTAAGAGTACCTGCAACAGTTACTTATCATTTTGAGCAGTTTTATCAATTGATAGTTTGATCATTGTAAGGAAATAAATAGACACTCATTTGAAATGTAATGTGTGAATTGCCTTTTGAAATAGTCGTACTTTGATGTTAAGTTGTGTCATACATATTGAACAGGTGATTTTTGTTGAATGAACAAAAGATCTAAGTTTTATGTGTATTGTATCCAAGCAATTGAGAAAAGGGTTAGAGTTTTGAAAAATTTGTATTTTGATCTTTGGTTGGTTGTTTGTTTTGTGTCTAGCGTTGTGAAAAATTACATCAAGGTTCGGAAAATATTAACAAAGTGATTGTAAAAAAACTGTAATGTCATTATCCATGTTTTCATCTGATGAATCCGACAATAGTGTTTATATGAAAGCTTAATAAAGTGCTCGGATTGAGTAGTGTTTATATGTCACAAGCTTCAAATCGAATTTAATCTTTAAACGTTGCGCAAATATACAGAGTTTCCCGCTGTTGTCATATACTATCCATCCTCCTTTTCTTTGTTTTAAAAAGCAGAGCAATATTTATCCATTTTGGGTTCTATTTTGGGTCCTAATTTGGAGACGACGAGCGCACAAAGCTTTATGCAATGATGCTTATAGTAATCAAGGAGTAAAAATGCACATTACCACACCCAAAACAATGTGGCTGCAGATGAGAGTCCGAAGCAAGCACTAGAGGGACAACGTTCTTCTGCACCACTTCACAGACGATTGAGTGGACAGAGAATTTTTAGATTCAATTTCAATCGATTTTTTATTCCGATTGAGGTGTTTAGATGGAGCATTTTCATTCAGTTTGGACTTTTAAAACAACTAAAATTGGAATTCAATGCACTATGTAAATGCACCTATATATGTCACCTATGTCTCAAGAAGACATATTTGTGCCATCAACCTTCAGATCTACAACAAAGAAAGCAAAAACAGGACAGAGGTTCACTTGCGTTGTATCTGTAGCTGACACTATGGAAACAGTATAACACTCCAAAGTGGCTGAACCGCAAAACTGATATTATCCTCCAAGGAAGCCCCTCTAAACAATACTTTGGAAGAAGTTACACTGCTAGTAGAGTTTGCATGAATGCCCAGTGGCAAAATCAATTATGAGCCCCATAAGCTGCAGAAATAGCATTTTCTTGTTTCAAGAACACTCCATGAGGCTGACTCACACAGCTTTAACTGAGAGTCCATCAATCCTTCCAGGACCACGAGCAAATCCCATGAAGGAATACGTGTAGGCCTTAGCCATCTCCACACAAAAGTGGAAAACCAAATTAATGTTTTCACTGAACCAATAGGGCAGTGGACTCAGGTCCAACTCCCACTCCCTGCACCACAACACAAAGAGCCGTGACTTATAAGAATAAAGACGCTTCATAGAGGAAGCTCTAGAATTTAAAATGGTTTCAGTTATCTCAGAAGAAATGCCAGAACCAATCAGATTTGTCCGTGCAGAGGCCAGAACCAAAAGGTCAAACAGATAGCTTTGCCTTTTCAAACCTCTGCTTCCTTACTCACACTTACTACTTGAGGGTGTAACCTCCACTTATGGTCCTTAAAGGACAACTCCAGCTGCAAAATGAACCTTTGGTCTAATAAAACATTGGTACCTAGTCAACCATTCTCTGAGATTTGTTTTCATGATAATCGATGGTAAAGAGTTTTATCTCTAAAAACTGTTTCAGCGTATAATGCTAGTACTGGGGGCATTTACTAAGTAAAAAGAAATTCGCTAGTTTATACCACTAACAAGGCTCAAAATAGCCCCAAACTAACACAGTAACATAATGAGGGTCCATACATGCAAAACGAAGCATTGAGAACTTTGTAAGAGTACAGACCGTTTAAATAAGAAGATACGTTATATAGACAGTTTACTTGCGCATACAGACAGGAGCCATCTTATGAAATAGTCTCGATAAATCGATCCCTGAACACCGTTCATACAGTTCAGAAGTTCGCTAAACTTCATACAGTTCAGCTCACTCAGCACGATGTTCGTGGTTTGACTTAGCGATTATCATGAAAACAAATCTCAGAGAATGATTGACTAGGCACTGATGTTTTATTAGACCAAAGGATCAATGGCTGTTCTCCTTTAACCTGTGCGGGTTTCTCAGATTAATGTGTTACTGATTTAGCAGTTTGCTTCTGATTATAAAAATTGGGACTTATGAGAGTACTTGCTCGCTTTTTGATTGCTTTTGTTCTATCTGCAATCAGGGTGTGACAATTGGTCACTGTGGTAGTTGTCCTGCCAGGTATTGAAAAAGTATACTGGCCTTAGGAAAACTTGCTTTGGTGGAGAAACGCCCCAAGTCTGCTCCCCAGCTTCAGCCGATCTGGAACTTGAACCCCCGACAGACAGAAACTTTTATGCCCAGAGTAGAACGTGCCTCGCTAACTTTAAACAAGGAGTGAGAATGCAGTTCATGCATTCAGGTCACTGACATGCTGTCCATTCTGATCAACATGGGGCAGTCCGACAGTTGCCAGAAGGATTGTTTTCAGACGTCAGAAAAACCACAGAAAAATCTCCATCTCAGACTCAGTAGCCCTGACGGCCTTGATAGACCATGTCCCAACCAACCAAAGAGGCATCCGTCTTGATTGTCTTGCGATCACAGACTGCACCTAGCCAGACAATCTGCGTCAAAAACCAGGTTGAAAGTAATTAAGTACAAAATCCCTTGCACCACCCTTGGGGTGGTGATGGCGCAGTGGATAAGACACGTGGCGGGAGAGACCCAGGTTCGAATCCACCGTGAGACACCAATGTGTCCCTGACACTTAACCCCTAGTTGCTCCAGAGGCGTGCGACCTCTGACATATATAGCAGTTGTAAGTCGCTTTGGATAAAAGCGTAGACTAAACGAATAAATGTAAATGTAAGTAACTCGGAATAACTCTGTGGTGAGAATGCCAACTTGGGGTTACCCAAGTGAATCGTTAATCCAGCACTGAAACAGTTTCATTTGGAGCCGGCCCAGCAGAATTGAGAAAATATCAGCTGTAAAAACCAGACTCTACCTGGGAAGGAGGCACTTCCTCTATGGTATTTCCTGAAGATACATTAGGCAGAAGTCACAGAAAGTACTTCTTTCCCCAGAAAAGAAGATCAGTTGACAGTCAGATCGGCAGTTAAGAGCTGCTTGAGCAAGTACTTCACACACATCATATGTGTCATCATTTGTAATGAAACGCTCAAAGAAGGTTGTCTGAAAATTATTCTCTACGGTGAGAATAGGAAGATAAGGACTCACTACACCAGTCAGATCAACCACTTCGAGTGATGTCGCGAGTGTGTCCTTGTGAGATACAGGTGAGTGTGTACCTCGATGGGTCAGCCAGTAAATTGCTGTAATCCCGGACAATAGTAATATCTGAAGGTTTACCGCATAGCATCAGCTACTGACACAGCACTGAAAGAACCGATACCAAACATGAGAAGTCCACCATTGTTTCCTAACTGTGCCAATCTAATCAACATTTGCTTGCATTCTGCACCCCTGTCTGTCTTTGTTCACCCCAAAATGTCAAGATGCATCACCTGGCCTTGTCTACTTCCCATTGTAAGTGCCTTATTTCGTAAAGAATACTTAAAGTCCTTTCAGTGATTCTTAGTTTTTAATCATCCCAGAACATTCCTTAAAGTGGCAAACAATTATTATGGAAATAATACAGAAATCATGTTTTTACATTACCTGCCAACTATCAACTTGATGGTGTTTGTGAAGATGCCGTTCAAAGCTAGTGCGAGAGATACCGCTGCAAAATAGAGAAAACAAGAGACAGGCAGATTAATAATGACTCTGTTAGACAGCATTCACAGTTAAGTGACCTTTCTAATCTGATATCAGCCTTAGAACAATCCACTATATTATGTCCTAAACAGCAACAGTTTTGATGATTGATGCCTGTTAAATACTAGATTTACATGTAACCATTTAACCATTTAGCAGATGCTTTTTTCCAAAGTGACTTACAAATAAGAACAATAGAAGCAGTTAAATCAACAAAATAGTAACAATATGTGCTGTGACAAGTCGCAATTCAGTCTTTCACAGAATACAGGTCATATAAATTTGGTTTTAAATTTGGTTTTCATGGTTTTCAGTGGCATTGCGTTGTCATTTTTACATTAAATGTGCAAACTAAAAGTAGAAAAACTTTTAGTGATCAGTGGGAGAGAGCACTATATGTTTCTAGATAAAGTTGATTAGCCCATTCATCCTCTTTCATTAACTGGTCATGAATAGCCATTATTCAAAAGCTTTAAGCATTAACAATGTGCAGTTCAAAGCATAAAATGCGTATTGTATTAGATTATATGTACTGACATAACCAGGTCTAACCAAGACCAATGAGCCATTTAATAACCTTAATCGTTTTATGATTCTTAAAGCTGACTTGAATATTTATTTCCAAAACCTTAGACGAATTAAAAGCCAAATTCCAAAAATAATGTTATTATAATAACTGTTTTTATTTATTAACTTGTAGGCTTTGCATTATGATCTGGCTCTAATGTAAAGTGTATTGTCAACTTGAATATTAACATATAGATAACATTAGCCTCTAATGACTTGCAAACTCTAATTGTGATTGTATGGCGTCTTTATTAACTATTAGGGCAGCAATGTTAAATAACGTCCATTCAAGTAATCAAAAAACTGCTTGACAAGTTTAATGTAACATAAACACCTATTGGACAACCACAGTACCTTTTTGAGGTGTAGGACACACTCATGGTTTTTCCTCAAAATAACATTAGGTTTCTTTTAGTAATTGACTAATTGGTGTAAGCTGAATAGTCATCAAGTGTGTGAACAAACTGAAAATGTGCCTATAATTACTGTACACACACTGCAGTTCTTAAGTGAATGGATTGACCTAGAATTGATGTTACTTTTTGCTGTCACTGATTTGTTACTTTTAGTTGGACTGTTTTGAACCTTTTTTTTCAATGCTTAAGCTCGAGGGGAAGATTAGAAAGTTGTGAAAGCTCCTCGAGTGAAACATCATTAGCAGTGAGAGCTTTTATTCTGATTCCCATCTTTAGAAAACACTTCATTCGAATCTCTGACATGTCTTAATTGAAGGGAAGAAACAACTTGCCGTGATGCATGACCCTCAACACAAGTACTTTACAACCTGAGACTAAATGTTCATTGGGATTACTTCTGCCTCACACTGGGTAATGCTTTCTTTTTCAACACGTCACCTCTGAAAGATCACATTGTGGTCCTGTTTGTCTTTTCAATAATGAATCAGTTTTATTTCCTCCTGGCAATTGTGCAATTTACAGACTTTTTAATAGGATTTGTACAGTTTTCTTTTAATGGCTTTGATTTCATTCACTCATTCAACATTTTCAACTCAGCTTACACTATTCCATAAAGTATCTGTAATATCCATAATCACATGTTGGAGGGCAAGAGATATCACTGTAAAAAAAATCACGGTAAAAAACTGCAGCTGTGGTTGCCAGACATTTATGGTAAAAAATATGTTAGCAACATTTTAGGTTTTACAGACTTAACTTAAATAAAAGTGATCCACGTGACTTTTGTGCTGCATAGGTCTTCTGAAGTCATACAATAGCTTTGTGTGAGACGCAGACACAGATTAAAGTATTATTCATTATAAAGTGTTACCAAAAAGTTATTTCGAACTGGCACAATCAGTCACATGTGGACTGGAGTCAGTGGCATCTGGCATCACTGACGTCAGAACACGGGATTCGAACGTCTGTTGAAGCTGATACTGAATGAAATTTCAGAGCTACAGTGAAGGAGAGGCTTTCATGATTTGCTTTAATGGTATTTTTTTGTAACACTTTGTGAATCCTCTGATTCAAGTAGGTAATGGTAGAGATGAGAAGGATAACGTTCTGTAGAGTAGAAAAGAGTGTGTTGGCCCTGCACAAAACAAATCCAATAAATAAAACATTGTATTCCCAGGCTGCTCGTTGAGGCTTAAGGCAAACAGTATTAAATGTTAAATGTGTAACGTATAGTGTTGATTTTTGTATACTCTGCAGAATGTGGGATTATTGTGGAGACTAATGGTTGATTAAACAAAGAAACAAAGGTTTTGATGAAAAATCTGAACAAGCAAATAAGGCAACAAGGGAGAACATGTGTAACCACAGCATTTTAGGTTCTTTGGGAATTTGTGGCATGATAAAAAGGCATGGTGTGTGTGTTTCCTGAATTATAGGCCAGCGTGTATGAAATCAATTTAAATAGGGCTTTATAAAAAAAAAAACATGTGGAACTTGTAATAAACTAATTATTTGACTGTGACTTGGGCAGATGGAGGTCATGACTGTCCAATAGGCATCATGTTGAAGAACCATTTTTAGCAGCTTGGGAGAAATCTTTGAGTCTCATAGTTTCATCGTACAGTACATGTTTTTATGTGCATCTTTTTAAAGGGGTGATGAACTGAGAAATCAAATTTTCCTTGAGCTTTTGACATCTAAGAGGTCATCATATTATATGAGTATCCTGTAAGTTTCAGAACTGAAAACGTCCTTGATAGTCCAATAAAAGCTTTTATTGACACCAGGCTCAGCAAACGACTCGTTTTTTTAAAGTAGGGAACTATGATGTCAAAGAGGTTAAAACCCCACCCCCGCAGAAGAAGATCGACGCCTACATCAACCAAGGGGGTAATCCATTGACCGGAAGTTGAAGCCTCAGCGGGAGTTGCCATCTTGTAGCAGAACTTCACTTGTGTTAGCATTCCCATTGACTCTCATTCATTTTGGCGTCACTTTGACAGCGAATAACTTTACATCTGAGGCGTTTGAAGACCCCAATTGTCCTTTATTTATTTCTAAAGAAACACGACAATGTATAAATTGCTCCATTACCTTGTAGCTTATGTTATGGCCCCGTAGAAGCAGTTTTAGTGAAAGTAGGCTAACGATTGCTCTGTCGCACAGTAGAGGGATTACCGTATGGACAGGAGAAGAAGCTTGCGCGCAATGGGGAAGCAGTGGAGACAAAATGCCAAAATAATTAATCAGAATACCTAGCAAAATTGTCTCCTTCTCCTAGCTCATGGACAGCTCCTACTCACACTCTCCGCCTCTGCATGTTTCGGAAGGGAATGATTGAGATTTCTCATGCCACAGCACTAGAAGACAGACGGGTTGCCCTCGTCACATCTACGTAGTCAAGCTCTGTTTGAGTCTGCGCGTCAGAGACGGAAGTGCTAAAAAAAAAAAATCGCCAAAAACGGGCTTCAATCAGTCTCAATGGAGTTCCAATGAGATCGCTCTGTCCATTTCTTTTACTGTCTATGACATCAACACGGCGGGTTTAGCCCTGCTCACCGATTCGCGCATTACACACATAGCTAAATAACATAAATAACATTCCTACTTCGTGATGACAAACCGGATTGGGCTACTGAGCAATACAAAATTGTGCAGTGCCTGGTTGTGGAAGAAGACAGTCGCTGCATATGTGAGTGAGTTGAAACTGACTATAATATGCAAAACTGTTTCTCCACTCACAGCAGTGGGTGTTTACTTCCAAGACTTCAGTGAGAGACGCCCATAAAAACCGAGCGTTTTTGAGCTAGGCTCAAAAACTAGGGTAGAAAATAGCCTATTACTTATTAATTTTGATGTTTTTGAAGTAACATCATAAGTTAACCTCAGACAACAATATAAAAAAAATTAAAAAGCCAGTTCATAACCACTTAAAGTTTTTTTTTTATCGTATGAAGCAAAATATTCTCATGATATGACTATTATCATGTAAGTGTGATTATTGTACAGGATGTTAGGAAATGCCTTCCATAAAAGTCCTGTCCCTTAAATTAAAAGGAGCAAATTAGCCTAATATTCATTCTCAACAAAATAAGGAATTACTGATGACAGGCTGGGAAAATAGAGTTGGTTCATTATGAATATTCATCAAGGAAGGAAGAATGCTCAACCAATTTTTTGTCACATTAGTAACCCCAACCTAACAGAGTTATTAGGACCAAGATGCTAAGCAGGCTTGCCACTAAATATAATCAACGTAAGTAAGGGACAACGTATTACAGGGTAATGGCAAATCACTAAATACATAAATGTGTACATGAAATATTGATTTGAGATAAAAAAGTGTTTTATAATCTTGCCTATTGTCTTAAAGTCACAATAAATTCATAATTGACAATTATATATTTTTATAATTGAAATGCCCTTGAAATGTTTAATGAAAATAAAATAATTTCCTCTCTATCTTGCAGTGACATCTCTTCTCTGATGACATGCTTACTGACACAAGGGCGGGACAACCCGTCAATCACATGAGATCCACCAATAGCAAACCACAACCATCCAACCGTCCAATCAATTCCAAAATCAAGTCTCACTCTATATTATTTCTTGTTTCACTCGGATAGGGAATAAAAGACAATCACTCATGCAGTATAAAAGTAATTTTTCATGTTTACCTAATTAATAATGATTGAAACATTCATTTTGTACAGATCTGAATGACGTACATTGGTCATTGACTTTGTTGACTATATCTTTGGCATGGTTTGGGTACTCACCTAAACAAGCCTCTTTAATTTCCGTCTTGTCTGTCCTCTGTATAATCTTCACCACAAATATCACGGCCAACGGGGTAAGGAATGAAATTGCCTGTAAAGAAAAATGAACACAACATCCATTTGCTGCATCCTATTTCACAAAACCGACGTGATTATGGTAAAAAAGAAAAGAAAAGAAGAAGGTCTTTTTCTATCTAAAAGCATATAATGGGCTAGATGAAATCAAAGTTAGTTTTTTTCCTGGCACTTCATGAATGTCTCTATATAAAGCTCGTACAGTGTACACCCTCCACCTCCCACACAAAACTGCTCAAACTGTTAGATGTTTTTGTTACAATTTCTGTATTTTAAAGAAACTCCTAAAGGGTAATGGTGATCATGCCTGTGAATGTTAAAACCACAGATTTGTGGCCCTTTACAATAGATACTTTTAAGGCAATATATGAGTTTGTATACTCACCTAAAGGATTATTAGGAACACCATACTAATACTGTGTTTGACCCCCTTTCGCCTTCAGAACTGCCTTAATTCTACGTGGCATTGATTCAACAAGGTGCTGAAAGCATTCTTTAGAAATGTTGGCCCATATTGATAGGATAGCATCTTGCAGTTGATGGAGATTTGTGGGATGCACATCCCAGGGCACGAAGCTCCCGTTCCACCACATCCCAAAGATGCTCTATTGGGTTGAGATCTGGTGACTGTGGGGCCATTTTAGTACAGTGAACTCATTGTCATGTTCAAGAAACCAATTTGAAATGACTCGAGCTTTGAGACATGGTGCATTATCCTGCTGGAAGTAGCCATCAGAGGATGGGAACATGGTCAGAAACAATGCTCAGGTAGGCCGTGGCATTTAAACGATGCCCATTTGGCACTAAGGGGCCTAAAGTGTGCCAAGAAAACATCCTCCACACCATTACACCACCACCACCACCAGCCTGCACAGTGGTAACAAGGCATGATGGATCAGTGTTCTCATTCTGTTTACGCCAAATTCTGACTCTACCATCTGAATATCTCAATAGAAATCGAGACTCATCAGACCAGGCAACATTTTTCCAGTCTTCAACTGTCCAATTTTGGTGAGCTCTTGCAAATTGTCGCCTCTTTTTCCTATTTGTAGTGGAGATGAGTGGTACCCGGTGGGGTCTTCTGCTGTTGTAGCCTCAAGGTTGTGTGTGTTGTGGCTTCACAAATGCTTTGCTGCATACCTCGGTTGTAACGAGTGGTTATTTCAGTCAAAGTTGCTCTTCTATCAGCTTGAATCAGTCGGCCCATTCTCCTCTGACCTCTAGCATCAACAAGGCATTTTCGCCCACAGGACTGCCGCATACTGGATGTTTTTCCCTTTTCACACCATTCTTTGTAAACCCTAGAAATGGTTGTGCGCTGAAAATCCCAGTAACTGAGCAGATTGTGAAATACTCAGACTGGCCCGTCTGGCACCAACAACCATGCCACGCTCAGAATCGCTTAAATCACCTTTCTTTCCCATTCTGACATTCAGTTTGGAGTTCAGGAGATTGTCTTGACCAAGACCACACCCCTAAATGCACTGAAGCAACTGCCATGTGATTGGTTGATTAGATAATTGCATTAATGAGAAATTGCTCCTAATGATCCTTTAGATGAGTGTATACGGTCTCTTAAGTCTGAAAATTTCCCCACTTCTCATCTGAAGGAAGAATATTAATTTTTGGAGCATTTTTATATATATTTCACAATCTTTTAACTAAAATCCTTTTTCTTAAATGTTAGACAAATTGAGGGGGAAATGACACTGGCTTTTTGTATTACTATTGGACTTCTTTACTATATTATTATTATTGAGACATATTTTTACTGTAAGTTATCTACATATATTACAGATATAATTTATATACAGATTTATCTTCTAAACCAAGAAAATATTCAGTTAAACCATTTGGAAAAATGTTGATTATTGTTGAATTGAATTGTTCATTTATGTATTGTTTTAATAAAGATATTTATGTATTTTGGTTCTCACGTATCTGTATAGTTGCACATGACTCTTTTCTATAATAATGTGTGGTGGAAACATCTGCTGGTGTGGAATTGTAATATATAAACAGTTCCTTTTGTTTTATGTGTTGTAGTGTAATGATATTGAATATAATTTGATGACGACTTTTAACACACACCAACACAAGTGGTTATTGAATAAGACCAGTAAAGAAAATAGGCAGACTCTATTTTAATAGCAAGACTTAATAGCAAGACAATAGCAAGACTTGTGTAATGACTATATTGGATGTTTTTATGAATATGATTATTGCTTTTTGTAATAATATGTGAGTGCAAGCCACTAAACGCTGTTAACAAATGGAATTACAGCCATGCACACCCTCAGCAGTGTTCATATCATATTGAATCCATCAAACTATTATGAAATCAGTGTGAAATAATGAAATGTGCCTAGTGTGTGTCTGAAGCTCCTCTTCAGCAGTAATATGAAAGTCTGCAAACTTAATGAACAATCATGCATCATGTTAAACTGTGTTCAGGCGAGTTAAATAAATCCAGCCTTACTGGAAAGCATGATTAAATTTGCCATAATATTTGTGCTGAATGATGTGCACTTACAAACATGACTCTCTTCGGGATGTGGTCTGATTCCACCAGAGGGTTCTTGTAAAGCCATAGTTCTTCAGGTTGGATAACTCTCTCAAAAGGCTCCAGGAACTCTGTGAACCTAGACAGAAGAGAGAGGATCAGACCGTATGACCTGCAGTCTGAGTTTGAGCAGGGTTTGAGGCTTGGATTTGAGGAACCCTGCCGCACACTTTTCAAAATAAAGTGTGTTCAACATAAAGTGTTCGGTGAGTGGTTTAGCATGGTCGAGTGGGATTCAATGATCGTCACAGAGGACCAACAGTGGAAGATAAGGTATTCAAGCCTTATTTAATTTATTTTTAACATAAGAGTGGACACATGCATGGTTAACTTGGCTTTCAGCATCAGCCACTTCCAGTTCCAGTATTTTAGGCCATGTCCACACTAATACGTTTTCGTTTGAAAACGTATATTTTCTCCCAGTTTTGGCCTTCCGTCCACACTGAGACGGCGTTTTAAGTCAACGAAAACGTATATTTTGGAAAACGCTCTCCAAAGTGGATAAATTTGAAAAAGCCGTTTTTGCGTTGTAGTGTGGACAGTGAAACCGGAGGTATTCCAAAACGATGATGTCAGTTTAGTCATGTGATCCATGTAGTACCAATAGATATTCATGTTTATCGGTATTGTGCCTGTTATGTTATTCATTTTACACTGTTGCTAAAATATTACTTTCTATGTCACTTAATATGTGCTATTCTTCATAGCACAGTACTGCAAAGATGACAGATACTCACATTTGCTGTCCTGCCGCAAAACAGGAGAGCAGTTGCGTTTTAGACCAAACATATGGTGACTGAATGTGACCTGGACGCATCAGTGGAAATTATCCTGTTATTGTGCGATAACATTATTATTTATTTTCCCATCTGTATCATCTCAGTGAGCTTTTGAGAAGTTTCACGCATGCGCACTAAAGTGAATTTAGAAGTTTCTCATCCACAATGAAACGTCGGAAAACACCTGAAAACGCTAGTGTGGACGGAGAGCGTTTTTAAACGAAAACCCCATTTTCAAATCTATACGGATTAATGTGGACGTAGCCTTAGCTGCACAAAAACGAGCGCGATCTCATGAAAAGTTCGTATCTATAGCACGAATGTCATTTCTCGTGGCTTTTATACGCCAAAAACAGTTTTTGCGTGTATTTGGTACGCGTTTTCGTGTGCATATGATACGCACTTTTTGGCGTATAATATGCACAAACTCCCCACCCCCTCCCCCTTCCCCTTAAACCTACCCCATGTTTTTTTAGTGCATAGCATAAGCACGCAAAAAACAACATTTTGCCATATAAATGCCACGAGAAATGACATTCGTGGTATAGATACGCATCTTCATGAGACTGTGTTGACAAAAACGGTCCCTTTACTGCTTGATATTCCAGTGATAGCCTAATTGTTGTCATATTCTTTTAATTTGTGGTCATAACCAGGGGTGTGTTTCCCGAAAGCATCATTAGCCAACTATGGTCACAAGTTCCGTCGTTATCAGAATAGTTCAACGAGTTTGTGTTTCCCGAAACAATCGTTCCAACAAACATTCGCAAACAGCATCACAAAGTTGTGTGGTTTGAACGACAGCTCTCGACCTGTGGTTAGAGGAATAGTTTGTATATTGCATCACATTTGGACGTAATAAATCCTTATCTTGAGCAAAATAAGCAAGCTGACATTCAGTACAACCAGGTGCATTTTATTTAGAAATCATACAAATGTAATTTACATCTGTTAGTTTTTCAAAAGATTTAAAGTACCGTGTTTGAAGAGTGTGCATGTGCGAACGTGCTCTACTATAGGAACGAGCCAAATATTGAGTCTGGTAATAAAGCAAAATAACTGAGAACAATTAGAAATAGTCCTCAGATGACATGTCTGTAATTTATATTAAAAAATCTAGCGTTAATTGGATTTCAAACAGTTTCATTAAAATAAGTTATTACTCCACCACGTGTGTGATGTCATAAACCAACGTGGTTAAGCGATGCTTTGCGACAATATGTTTCGGGTAGGGATTTCAATGATTAATCGATGATCGATAATACGTTTGATCGATAAAATGTATCGATGATCAATTAAGCAGGATCATGCGCGTGCGTGCTGCTCAACCGCAACATGTGAGTTGTTTGGGACTATTTTACACCTTCATCATGACTGTAAGTTTGCATGTGCATTCGCAGCCTTTTGCTTTGTTCAAATGTAAGTTGTAATAGTTCATTTTGTGTACACCTATCTATATCTGATTTATCTCATATTGGATGCATTCGGTTAAGAATTAGAGTGATCTTTAGCGTGCTCAGCTCAAACAACAATGCACGACTAATAATGACTATTGGGACTGTCATATTATACAAGATTATAAAGAGAACAATATTGTAATAACACATTGTGAAACTTTCTCACATTAAATGAAAAACATGATATGTTTGTAAAATAAAATCCTAATTTTTTCTTAAGTTTTTGCCTCAGATATTTAATATGTGACCCAAAACGTAATGTGTTATCGAATAATGATACCAAGGTATTTGTACTCCGATACTGATGTTATCAAATTACCCTGAAAAGTCAAAAGGGAGATTGAATTCTCAGTAGAGATTTTAGAGTTTGAAAATAACATACATTTGGGTTTTTTCTCATTTAGGACCAGATTCAATGCACAAAACCTATTTTGTATTATATCGAAAGCAGACTGTAAGAAAGCCACAGATTGTTGCTTAGATGAATCTGAACAATATATAATTGTATCGTCTGCATAAAAGTGAAACCTTGTATTTTCAATATTAAAATCCATATGCTAAATAATAACGGACCTAGCACAGATCCTTGAGGGACTCCCTTAACGACCTCCAATGGATCTGACTGAAAACCTTCCGCCTCAACACATTGGGTTCTTCCCTTTAAATAAGAATTAAACCATAGAATAACAGTTTCCAATAGTCCTACTGATCGAAGTATTTTTAGTAACACATCATAATCCACAGTGTCAAAAGCCTTTGATAAACCAATAAAAAGACATGCACAGTGTTTCTTATCATCTAAGCACTGCACTATATCATTTAAGACTTTTAAAACAGCCGTACACGTAATGTAGCCTTTACGAAATCCGGATTGATTCAGTAGACAAATATTGTGAGTATTTAGATACTGTGTCAGTTGCTCACTTACTAATTTTTCTAATATTTTCGAAATAATACAGAGTTTAGATATAGGTCTATAGTTGTCCAATTGAGAAGGATCGCCCCCTTGGACAGAGGAACAACAAATGCTGACTTCCAGATCCGTGGAATTTTGTTTGTTGATAAAGAAAGGTTAAACAAACACGTCAGTGAAGGAGAAATAAGATCAGCCGCTATAGTTTTAAAAACAGTTGGGCAATATGATCAGGACCTGGCGATTTATTCACATCTAATTCTTTTAAAGCAGAACAGACGTCGGAGCAAATAATTTGTTTAAAAGCAAATTCACTTTGCCATAGATTACGCTCTGCTTCAAGGAAATCTACATTTGAATTTATATAATTATTTGTTTCAAATAAAGACCCTGATGCAATAACATTTTTATTATAACTATTAAGCTTTTTTTTGTGTAAGTGACATTTAGCAACGACTCCGTGCACATACTAACACAGACAGGAAATATATACACATATCTAACAAGACTAATACAGAACAGCTGGGAACAATGATTACGGGGAACAGCTGAGTGCAATGGACTGATGAGTGACCGTGACAGACAGAATGCTGGGAAATGAAGTCAATGTGAGGACACCATGAGAACGAGGACCAGTGATAAACAAGGGAACACAACCAGACACTGTGACAGATATCATTTTGTAATATTATGTTTATTTTGTGTATATATATATATATATATATATAATCTGAAATAGGATGCATTTCTTTGAGTTAAATTAACGCTAACAAAGTGCTTAACGGTTATTTATTCAGCACGCGCCGCTTAAGCAGAATGCACAACTAATAATAATGATGGTTAATTTGGGACTGTCATATTACATAACATGAGAACACTATTTTATTAAATGGTTGTGAATTGATTAGGTTTAGTTACCGTTTTCACTGCGTTGTTCCAGCATGTCCACAACAGTCATGCATTCTGTCAAGCACGCAACTGAGGCGGCGTTAGTGACGCATTGTATTTGTTGTTATATTTATATATTAAATAATTAATTTCATTTAACAATCACATCAAAACATTTCACAATCCTACTAACCCTATATTTAGATTAAAAACTATTCTTATTAATTTGATAAGGAACATAGCTTTTTGAGCAGCGTTGACCCTATAATGCTGTTTGCCATTAATACTAACGATTAATCGATTAATTGATCGTTAATTTAAACGACGATCGATCATGGGAATTTGTGAAAATTGACATCCTTAGGCCCTGTTTACACGAGAACGCTCACAGGGTGAAAACATAAAAATATTTTATCGGATGTGCCTTTCGTTTACACGGCGACGGCGTTTTAGAGGCTTAAAACGCAAAAAAGTGAAACCACCCTCCAGAGTGGAAATCTTAAAAACGCTCCACCGTCGCGTTCCCGTGTAAACGTAAAAGCGCCAAAGTCTGCTTGACAGTGAAGGTTGTACGCAGGCGCGTGGACTTGGTGTTGTTCTAGTATGCACTCCTAGCCACCTGAAGTGCATACTACACTGAATTTCACACACTTTTGCGTCACCATTTGCACGCGAATTTCTCACACAAAACGCTCGTCTAACGCAGAATAAAAAGTGATGACGCAACCCTACTTTTGCATTTTCTCTTCAGAATCGTTTCACGTGTAAACATAGCCTTAGTTTTGCGAAACAAATCTAGTCACGACTGTTTCCCGAAACTCTATTGTCGCCAATTGGTCGTTTAACCACGTTGGTTTATGACGTCATGTACGTAGTAATAACTGCTTTTAATGAAACTGTTTGAGATCCAATTAACGCTAGATGCTTTTATATAATTACGGACATTTCATCTGAGGAATATTTCAAATTTTTCTCAGATATTTTGCTTTATTTACAGATTCAATCATAGGCTTTTTTTTGACATAGTAGCCTAGAGCACGTTCGCACAGCTTGTTTATTTGGCTCAAGACAAGGATTTATTAAGTCCACATGTCATGCAATTTATAATCTCTCTTTCTAACCACAGCTCAAGATCTGTTGCTCCAAACAGAAAGTCGGTTTCGGAAAAGTTTAACTACGTGTAAAATATCCAAACCATTATCCATCGAACAGCATACAGGTTTTAGACTCGCTGCAAATTATAAAAAACAAGAGCATAGAGAAAACATACAAATATATTGAGCATTTATTTGCTCAGTTATTCACTTTATTTAAACAATTTTGGAAATTGGATTTTTATTTTATTTATTTATTTTTTTGGTTACTGGTTCTGCAGGCGAAATGCAAGAGAGCATTGTGTGTGAATGGCCCTTGATTTAAACAAAATGAAATAAAACATGTATGACAATTTAGAAAATGTTTAGCAATAATCTGATCTTATTTTTTGTATTTTTGTATAATCTGAGCTTATTTTGTCATTTTTGTATTTGTCTTTGAGGACAACATTTTGAAAATATTTCTACATACTGATAGTCTCACCCATAAATTGTTTGGATTTTGATAAAAGTCAAGGCATGTGAGCCACAAACTCACTTCTGGAGAGATTATTATGTACATTATCTATTGTCTCTGCAAATATGCTGACTGTGACACTGGGACTTGTCTTAGGTTTAACATATGCCTTTGTTTAACCTTTTATCCCAGGAATAATAATCTTAATAATATGATGTATTTCTCAGCCTTTAAATGTGTGTTGCCTTCTCATTCAAAGTAGATAAGAGGACTTCAATATATTTCAGATTACAATAAATTTAAATAACTTACGTGGCAGGCTTTATGAGGTGAACAGGAATTATTCATCATATCATAGGCCACACAGAAAAAAGATGACAGACTGGGCTTTCTTCCCTTCCCTTAGCTTTGTTTTGTTTTAGCTTCAATATAGTAAAATGAGAAGCCATAATCCCAGGGGAGAACAGAAGCACTGAAGAGAGAAATATTATACAGGGAGAATAAATTCAGAATTACTTGTTAGTGGGTATGTGTTTAATTATTCTGTGATAGTACAGTACAGTACAGTTAAAACAGGAAACAATATGTCATTCTATAGGCTAATGACTTGTGTAAAAGCTAATTAGTGTTAAACTATCCTTAAGAAATGAGCCGAGATTGGAGGTGTCTGTAAGAGCCACTCTGCACTATATTTATAAAAAAAATAAAATAAAAAAAACTCAGACATTTTAAGTTTGCTATTCACAAGACCATGCTCTGCGATTTTATCCATAAAACAGAAGGTGAAAATGACCTGGATGACCTACTACTTCCGGTGAAATTCGCAACCACTGGACACTTTACTATCCCTTACGGCCACAGGAGAGGATTTGTGAATAGAAGTGAAGCAACGCAACAAATGCTAGGTCACATAACAATGACAACATGGCGGAATGTTCTAATTTCATTCATGCTACACACATTCATACTATATATACTTACCAAAAGGATTATTAGGAACGCCATACTAATACTGCCTTCAGAACTGCCTTAATTCTACGTGGCATTGATTCAACAAGGTGCTAAAAGCATTCTTTAGAAATGTTGGCCCATATTAACATCCAGGGCACGAAGCTCCCGTTCCACCACATCCTAAAGATGCTCTATTGGGTTGAGATCTGGTGACTGTGGGGCCATTTTAGTACAGTGAACTCATTGTCATGTTCAAGAAACCAATTTGAAATGATTTGAGTTTTGTGACATGGTGCATTATCCTGCTGGAAGTAGCCATCAGAGGATGGGGACATGGTGGCCATAAAGGGATGGACATGGTCAGAAACAATGCTCAGGTAGGGCGGGGCATTTAAACATCCCCCACACCATTACACCACCACCACCAGCCTGCACAGTGGTAACAAGGCATGATGGATCCATGTTCTCATTCTGTTTACGCCAAATTCTGACCATCTGAATGTCTCAACAGAAATCGAGACTCATCAGACCAGGCAACATTTTTCCAGTCTTCAACTGTCCAATTTTGGTGAGCTCTTGCAAATTGTCGCCTCTTTTCCTATTTGTAGTGGAGATGAGTGGTACCCGATGGGGTCCTCTGCTGTTGTAGCAAAGGACAGCCGCATACTGGATGTTTTTCTCTTTTCAAACCATTCTTTGTAAACCCTATAAATGGTTGTGTGTGAAAATCCCAGTAACTGATCAGATTGTGAAATACTCAGAACCGGCCCGTCTGGCATCAACAACCATGCCAGGCTCAAAATTGCTTAAATCCCCTTTCTTTCCCATTCTGACATTCAGTTTGGAGTTCAGGAGATTGTCTTGACCAGGACCACACCCCTAAATGCATTGAAGCAACTGCCATGTGATTGGTTGATTAGATAATTGCATTAATGAGAAATTAAACAGGTGTTCCTAATAATCCTTAAGGTGAGTGTTGATATAGAAAATACTTTTTTAACTGCCGGACAAATGAAGTACCTAGTATACCGTATGCAATTTTGGACGAAGCATGTGAGTTAAAGGAGTAGTTCACTTTAAAAAAAAGCTAAAAATGTACTCACCCCATGTCATCCAATATGTCCACATCTTTCTTTCTTCATTTGAAAAGAAATTAAGGTTTTTGATGAAAACATTCCAGGATTTTCTCCATATTATAGACTTCATTGGGAACCAAACGGTTCAAGGTCCAAAAGACAGTTTCAGTGCAAACTGTTCAAAGGGCTTTAAACGACACCAGACGGTGAATAAGGGTCTTATCTCAGGACCCTTCGAGTCATGACTCGGAAAAAGATTTGTTCATTTTGATGAACGAGTTTGAACAGGAGAGTCACGAACGCCATCACAGAACAGAGCAAGGCGAGCATTTGTGCTTATAAAACTTAAACTTCAGTGGTGGAGGAAGTACTGAATTTCAGTACTTAAGTAAAAGTACAAATAACCAGATAAATATTTACTTTAGTAAAAGTCGAAGTAACACAATGACAACCATACTTAAGTAAAAAGTAAAAAGTACCTGATTTTAAATGTACTTTAAGTATTAAAAGTAAAAGTACTTGCATAACAATTTATTCTCTTAATGTCTATTTTCTAATGATTAATAAAACATTCATTCTAACTCATTCAACCTAATACTCATATAATGATGGAAAAAATTAGTTGTCACCATTTCTGAAACAAGCTTGCAATTAATTAGGCAATATACACATCATGCTTATCCTTACTATATGTTAATAACTATGTTTGGCAGTTAAACGTGATTACTTTATGGTGTAATTCTGAACCTCTTGGCTTGCCATAATCCTAACCAACCGTATATTACACACGGTGCGATTTCCTATGCACGTAAATACAAATTTTCGTGTATAAATTGCACGATAAATGCACTGTGTGCGAAGGCGCATTTAGTGTGACCGAGTTGATATATATATGGCAACCAAACGTCACTGGTGAGACAAACGTGCAGACGGACGGACGGTCAGATTACGTTTTGGCAGGGGAAAAACTGGTCAGAAAATGTAACAGAAGTTGTAGAAATGTAGTGGAGTAGAAAGTATAATAATTGCTGCAAAATGTAACGAAGTAAAAGTAAAAAGTATGCACTATTTATTCTACTTAAGTAAAGTAAAGATACGTGAAAAATGTACTTAAGTAAAGTAACAAAGTATTTGTACTTCGTTACATTCCACCACTGGTTATATATTTTTTAAATGACCGTTGGTTTTGCTAGATAAGACCCTTATTCATCGCCTGGTGTCGTTTAAAGTCATTTGAAGCTGCACTGAAACTGTCTTTTGGACCTTGAACCGTTTGGTTCCCATTGAAGTTCATTATATGGAGAAAAATGCTGGAATGTTTTCATCAAAAACCTTAATTTCTTTTCGACTGAAGAAAGAAAGACGTGGACATCTTGGATGACATGGGGGTGAGTAAATTATCAGCAAAAGTTTTTTTTTTAAGTGAACTACTCCTTTAAAGACCGAATGTCTGTGGAATGAGCTAACATCTCTATGACATATACTGTAAAGCACTGAACAAGAATGATGTTCATGGGAGAACATGAAGGAGGAAAACATGATCTCCAAAAAAAATAAATAAAGCTGCACATCCTGATTGTGAAAAAGCGCAACTGCAACTGGCAAAAACATTTCTGGATATATATGTGTCTGGAAATAAAACAGAAAATGCTATGTGTGGAGAAAAAGGCAGTATAGTGGAAGAGCCGTCATGATTTGGGGCTGCTTTGTTGCCTCAGCTTGCCATCATTGACAGAAAAAATCATTTTCAAGTTGATCAGGACACATTGCAAGAATGTTTTGTCTTTGGCACGACTGATTAATTAATTCCAAGAATATTTCTGTGTCTAAACAAGTTTTTTTAAAGGAATGGAGCAAAACACAGTTACAGTTATAGTCAACACAGGTACTGTACATAGAATGCTTGGTGGATGTTATGCAGCCAAAAGGTCAAACAGTTATTATATCCATTATATGATTTGTTCACCCTTCACTGTGAATATTTGCACTATAAGGTCAACAAGGACACCATTACTTATGCATTATGTGTTCGAGCAGATTGCTGTTTGTGTTTGTCAGTCTACTTTACATTAATAGCACATGTGGACACATTTACCGTGAGTGAAATGTCTAGGTAGAATATTATGCAAATGTTTGACAGCTTAGATAAGTTTGATGCATATGGAGTGGACAAATATGAGTATGGGTTCCCAAACTTGGCCTTCACATGTCACTTTCTTCACTTTTCGACTAGGCAGTAAATGGAATTTCATTTAAAAGAGATGTTTGAGTACATTTTCTACTTGTGCTGGCAGAAGATATTCATGATTCCGGCAATTTCAGCATTTTAAAGAAATGATTTCGGGCGTCTGAATTGCAGTGCGGTGAAGTCCAAGTTAAGAGTGTCACATTATGAAGTACTCTGCTGCATCGTCCACAACCAACTTCCAAATTGGATATATTGCATAATTCAGTTTGTGAATAATATGCTAGAATAGTGCAGATGTTGTATTCAACTACTCATTTTCAACTCCAAAATAAGTAATGTGAATATTTAATGGTTAATATGTATAACTAAATAAACAATTCTAAAAATAGTCCAACATTTTCTGATCTCTTCACGTTTGAAGCCTATCTAGACAACAACAGCCTGAATATACTTCCAGTGACAGGGGTTTCAGAAAAGAAGATGGGTCTTTGCAGGTTGAAAAATAAGGCTCATAACTCACAACAAACAAAATGCTGTGGTATGTTTCTTTGGCTTTTAAAACTGCATTTACCTTGTATTGTCTCTTAAAGACACTTTTGGGAGGCTATTTCTTTTTGCAGTTCCGAAGTTATACAATGGGTAACTAGGCGGTGTTGGACAAATATTTAGCAACAAATGACCAATTATAAATGAAACAATGCTTGCCTCTAAAAATGTTTACATGCTTAGACAGAAAATTGTATGTCCTGTATTTCTTTCAGTTTGGGGAGGAATCTGTAGCAGAAAACATATTAAAGAGATAGTTCACTTTGAAATATTTTTTTTTATGTGTTTTATCTTACCTCAAGGGCATCCAAGATGTAGGTGTCTTTGTTTCCAATTTTGATATTTTTAGGTCAAACCGTTCTTGTCTGTCAGTCATATAATGGAGGTCTATGGTCACCACCTCAAAGAGCATGCACAGAGAAGTCCAGATTAAACATGATTTAATGACTCGTAAATGTAAGTACACATTGATGGCCTAAGACACGAAACGAGCGGTTTGTGTGAGAAAACAAACAGAATTTATATCGTTTTTACCTCTTGTAACCACAGCCACGTCCAAGTGATCTGAAGGCGCGGGCACTTCGGACTTCTCTGTGCAAGCGCC
This sequence comes from Hybognathus amarus, assembly GCA_030378365.1. Taxonomy (NCBI): domain Eukaryota; kingdom Metazoa; phylum Chordata; class Actinopteri; order Cypriniformes; family Leuciscidae; genus Hybognathus; species Hybognathus amarus. Next base: position 48,319 of record JAQIUQ010003489.1, on the reverse strand, counting down.
GGAAGTGATCTCTCGCGTGTGTACGTCACTCATTGTTTACGCAGAGATTTCAGAAGCGTTACCTTTCACTGTGAAGATCTAAACATATTTAGATATACAGGAAATTGCAATGGAAGACGATTTTAATATATGAACAGACAACTTTGATTTTTTTTTTTCCACAACCACGCGAGAGATCACTTCCGGCTCTTGTGCAGACCGAAGCACCCGCGCCCTCAGATCACTTGGACGTGGCTGTGGTTACAAGAGGTAAAAACGATATAAATACTGTTCGTTTTCTCACACAAACTGCTCATTTCGTGTCTTAGGCCATCAATGTGTACTTACATTTACGAGTCATTAAATCATGTTTAATCTGGACTTCTCTGTGCATGCTCTTTGAGGTGGTGACCATAGACCTGCATTATATGACTAAGAGACAAGAACGGTTTGACCTAAAAATATCAAAATTGAAACTATTGCAGAAACAAAGACACCTACATCTTGGATGCCCTTGAGGAAAGATAAAACATATCAAAATTTAATTTCAAAGTGAACTATCCCTTTAAAGGAATTTCCAGTTTACTTGTATATGGTCCAAAAAGTACTTAGGCTACTTATAATCAACAGAATGTGTTAAAGGGACCATCAAAATAAAGCGAAACCATGATTTTCATGCAATTGTATGCAGAAAATGATTCTACTTCCTTTAAAAATGTCACTGAAAAAAACTGTCTTGAGATCTCTGTGACAGCCTGTCACAGTTATGCTCTTTATTGATCGTTGTGTATTTAAGTTCCTCTGTTCTCTGTTCATCTGATGGTTCTCATCGTGCAAGTGAAGTTTGGTTAATGTAATCTTCTGCCTGTGTCTGTATTCTGATTTATTTTAGTTTGTTAATAAAGAAATGTTTGATTGCATCATCTTCATCTTGCCTCCTGATCAAACCCTCACCAGACCCCGACACTGCCCTGGTCTCTGTAAACAGTAATATAAAAAGTGTCAGATTGTTTGTTCAGCCAAACAGAATGCCTTTTTATTTCAGTCATTTGGCATGTTCAAAGAGTGTCCTTCATATTCGTAAAGACAGATGATGAGAGCATAATAAGTGAGTTTGGACAGTGTGAAATGGGATGTGTATAATGCATATAAGCTTTGAGGGTATGTCTAACACAGTGAATGCAAACATGCATGCAGCTTTCTCTCTATAACCATCATGCTAGTGTGCACATAAAAATGCTGACTGTGTTTCTGTGACATTCTTAAACATTTTTGAACAGCCAACTTGTCAACCTCTGGCTTAACCAATGGCGTGAGTTTAGAGAGGGACAATGTCTGAGCAATGGTGGACAAATGGGGACAGAGAGGAAAGGGCCATAACTGTGTTTGGGAATTTTGCAAATCCGTTCGGTACATAAAGTGGCACAGAAATGACAAATTTCACCTTTAAATACTGGGCATTCACATTGGGAAAAACTATGCTTTTTCTCTACAACATGCAGTAAAAATTCTAGACTTGGAACGGGCAACCAGATATTGTTTATACAATTATTCTGTTTGACTGCTTTTGAACACTTGTGCATATAAATATAGCTTTTCTGTAATAATAACTGCCGATATTGAGCACTGTGATACACTGAGACAGACGGATGTGTGGGAGGGTGGGAATCCTTTTCTCCACGTCTCTCGCTGTCTTGCTCTATCTCTCGATTTCTTACATTGGCTTCCTGACATGCTGCCACAGAGACATACTGCCAGGATGCTCAGCAGATCACATAAAACATGTCTGTTGAGCAGGGGCAGCTTGAATACACACAAACAAACACAAATCAGTACATGGGTTCATGTGATGAATAGTCTAAGTCCTACAAGGTGTTCAGACTGTTTCTCAACAGCCTGTCATGCCAAAACAAACAAACCACCTGAGGAGCAAACTGACCTCAAAGAGACCACAAACAGACCTCAAACAGACCTCAGAAGAGACGACACACAGGCCTCAACCAGACCTCAAAAGCCCCTTTCACACAGCACGTTGATCCCGGGAAATTGCCGGGAAATTGCCAGAGCGCCTTCTGTGTGAACGCAAACACGACCCGGGATTAATACCGGCATCGATCCCAGGTTGGGGACCTAGTAAAACTGCCGGGATCAGTCCCGTAATGTGCGCAGTGTGAACAAAAGCCAGGACCAATGCCGTAAGGGGTGTGTCATAGTGATGACGCTCGTGCCATTGCGCGACTCTGTTGCTCTTAGAAAAAAGTTTGTGTTTGTCATCAACAAAGAAAGGACGAACAAATGTCTGCAAACTGGAACGAAGCAGAGACCAGGAGCTCCTCTCTATCCGTGCTGAAGCTGAGATCGTTCACCAGCTTTGTGGAACGGTATGCGCGTGTACATGTTTTCGACGCGTAAGTTACACGTCTCATCCTGACGTCATGTGTCTTTCTGGAATATTTATGGGTTGTGTGTGAATGCACTCACATATCCCGGCAAATCACTGGCAGTGTGAATGAACTGAAATCAAACAATCCCGGGACAAATGCCGGGTCACCGTTATCCGTGTATTTTCCGGAATTTCTGTTTGAAAGGGGCTCAAGAGACATCAAACAGACCTCAACGAGACATCAAACAGACCTCAACCAGACCTCAAAGAGACATCAAGCAGACCTCAACTAGACCTCAAACGGACCTTAACCAGACCTCAAAGAGACCACAACCAGACCTCAAAGAGACCTTAACCACACCTCAAATAGACCTCAAAGAGACATCAAACAGATCTCAACCAGACCTCAAACAGACCTCAAACAGACCTTAACCAGACCTTAACCAGACCTCAACCAGACCTCAAAGAGACCTTAACCACACCTCAAAGAGACCTCAAACAGACCTCAAAGAGACATCAAACAGAGCTCAACCAGACCTCAAAGAGAACACAAACAGACCTCAAACAGACCTCAAAGAGACCTTAAACAGACCTTAAACAGACCTCCAACAGACCTCAAAGAGACCTTAACCACACCTCAAAGAGACCTCAAACAGACCTCAAAGAGACATCAAACAGAGCTCAACCAGACCTCAAAGAGAACACAAACAGACCTCAAACAGACCTCAAAGAGACATCAAACAGAGCTCAACCAGACCTCAAATAGACCACAAACAGACCTCCAACAGACCTCAAAGAGACCTTAAACAGACCTTAAACAGACCTCCAACAGACTTCAAAGAGACCTCAAACTGACCTTAAACAGACCTCAAAGAGAACTCCAACAGACCTCAAAGAGACCTCAAAGAGAACACAAACAGACCTCAAACAGACCTCAAACAGACCTTAACCAGACCTTAACCAGACCTCAACCAGACCTCAAAGAGACCTTAACCACACCTCAAAGAGACCTCAAACAGACCTCAAAGAGACATCAAACAGAGCTCAACCAGACCTCAAAGAGAACACAAACAGACCTCAAACAGACCTCAAAGAGACATCAAACAGAGCTCAACCAGACCTCAAATAGACCACAAACAGACCTCCAACAGACCTCAAAGAGACCTTAAACAGACCTTAAACAGACCTCCAACAGACTTCAAAGAGACCTCAAACTGACCTTAAACAGACCTCAAAGAGAACTCCAACAGACCTCAAAGACACATCAAACAGACCTTATACAGACCTCAAAGAGATCTTAAACAGAACTTAAACAGACCTCAAAGACACCTCAAACAGACCTCAAAGAAACAGACCTTAAACATACATCAAACAGACCTCAAAAAAATCTCAAAGAGACCTTAAACAGACATCAAACAGACCTCAAAGAGACCTTAATGAGACCTCAATGAGAACTCAAACAGACGTTAAACAGACTTCAAACATACCTCAAACAGACCTTAAACAGACATCAAACAGACCTAAAAAAAACCAAAAGAGACCTCAAACAGACATCAAACAGACTTCAAAGAGACCTCAAACAGACCTTAAACAGATATCAAAAAGACCTCAAAGAGACCTCAAACAGAGCTTAAACAAGCATCAAAGACCTCAAAGAGACCTCAGACAGACATCAAACAGACCTCAGAACAGAGCTTAAACAGACCTCAAACAAATCTCAAACAGTTTAAACAGACCTCAAATGGACTTTAAACAGACCTCAAACAGACATCAAAGACACCTCAGAACAGACCTTAAACAGACCTCAAAGAGACCTCAAATGGACTTTAAACAGACCTCAAACAGACATCGAAGAAACCTCAAATAGACCTCAAAAAGACCTTTAACAGACTTCAAAAAGACCTCCAACAGAGCTCAAACAGACCTTAAACAGACCTTAAACGGACCTTAAACAGATCTCAAAGAGACCTCCAATAGAGCCTCAAAGAGACCCCAAAGAGACCACAAACAGACCTCAAAGAGAACTCCAACAGACCTCAAAGAGACCTCAAACAGACCTTATACAGACTTTAAACAGACCTCAAATACCCCTTTTCCACCATAAAAGAACTGGTTCGGAACTGGTGCTGGTTCAAAGTTGGTTCGGAGTTGGTTCAACTTGCGAACCCGTTCAGAACCTGTTTGTTTTTCCACTGACTAGAGCGCCCAGGGAACAACGTCGTTACGTCACTGTGTACGTCGCCATACGTCTTAGCTAGAAACGCTTGCAAGTACAATTGAAATATGTAAGTCTTTTAATCTTTTCGTTTGATACGTAATATTTTCTGATAAGTTGTACCTCGGTCTTGTGTCTTTTTTTCTTTCGATTTATTTGTTCTATATAGTGACTGTTTTCTTCTTTGCTTATAATGTTTTCAATAATAAAATAAAATTAAAAAATAGATGGGCCAACTTCAATCATAACAATTACAAAGGCGGACTCCATCGGTGTCTGCAAATGTTTCTCCTGGCTTTGCGATCCTATATTATGGTCAGAAAAGATGTTTAGAACATCTAAACCCACCCCAGCCCCCAATGTAAGTATAGCGTGGGAAAAGAATGGTTCTAGTCCAGCAAAGAGTTGGTGCCGCTTTGGAACCAGTTTTCCCAGCCGAGAACCGGTTCTTTGGCTGTCGAAACACAAAGAACTGGTTTGCGCACAGTCACCGGCTCTCAAAATGCTTTGGTGGAAAAGGGGCTAAAGAGATCTTAAACAGAACTTAAACAGACCTCAAAGACACCTCAAACAGACCTCAAAGAGACCTCAAACAGACCATAAACAGACATCAAACAGACCTCAAAGAGACCTCAAACAGACCATAAACAGACCTCAAAGAGACCTCAAAGAGACCTTAAACAGACATCAAACAGATCTTAAAGAGACCTCAATGAGACCTCAAACAGACCTTAAAAAGACCAGACCTCAGAGACCTCAAACAGACCTTAAACAGACATCAAACAGACCTCAATCAGACCTAAAAACACTAAAAGAGACCTCAAACAGACCTTAAACAGACATCAAACAGACTTCAAATGAGACCTAAACGGACATCAAAGAGACCTCAAAGAGACCTCAGACAGACATCAAACAGACCTCAAAGAGACCTTAAACAGACATCAAACAGACTTCAAAGAGACCTTAAACAGACATCAAAGAGACCTCAAAGAGACCTCAGACAGACATCAAACAGACCTCAAAGAGACCTCAGACAGACATCAAACAGACCTCAAACAGACCTTAAACAGACATCAAACAGACTTCAAAGAGACCTTAAACAGACATCAAAGAGACCTCAAAGAGACCTCAGACAGACATCAAACGGACCTCAAACAGAGCTTAAACAGACCTCAGACCATAAACAGACCTCAAACAGACCAAAAACAGCTGACACTCGCCAGGGTGACAAACATCAGAAGGAAAAAATGCTCACACTTTATTTTAATGTGACTTTGTTACAGTGTAACTACATGGTATATTAAAGGGTTAGTTCACCCAAAAATGAAAATTAAGTCATTAATTACTCACCCGCATGCTGTACCAACCACACAAGGCCTTCTTCCAGAGAAAAACGAAAAAACGAACAAAAATAATGACTTTATTCGACTATCCCTTTTCTCCCTTGTTGGCCTGAAAACGAGACTTAAGAGATTTCCACGACGCATGCGCGAGAACTGAACTGAAGTAGTTGAAGGAGATCACAATTCTCACACATGCGTCGTGGAAATCTATCCAAGTCTCGTTTCAGGCCAACAAGGAAGAAAAGGGATAGTCGAATAAAGTCATTATTTTTGTTCGTTTTTCGCACAAAAAAGTATTTTCGTCGCTTGATAAACTTATAGTTGAGCCACTGTAGGCACATGGAATATTTAAACATTTTCTTCATTGACTTTCTCAGCCTATGTGGTAGTGATACAGCTCTCAAATTTAATCAAAAATATATTAATTTGTGTTCCGAAGATGAACGAAGGTCTTGCGGGGGTTGGGACAGCATGCGGGTGAGTAATTAATGACTTAATTTTCATTTTTGGGTGAACTAACCCTTTAAAGTACTGAGTAATATAAATTGACAACATATACCTAATATAAAGGTAGGATTACAAATAGGGTTTGGGGTTGCAGGTTATTTAACAGTACGTGCACTTACATGTTTTTTACTGTGTACTGGTTACCAGAGAATGGGTTAAGGGGTAACGCTTCCTTTTACAGTACAGTACTTACAGGGTACTTACAGTGTACTTACCTAGAAACTACTGGCTAATATAAGGTAAGTACATGGAACAGGGTTAGGTTTAGGGGTAGGTTCAGGGTTAGTACTAGTTATTACCCAGTAATTGTAGTTACTAAAATAAGTACATAGTATTTACATGGGTAACTGGACTGTAAAAGGAAGCGTTACCTAGTAATTGTAATTAATTTGAATAAGTACATGGTATGTACATGGGAAACAGGACTGCACAATTACTTCTGGGTTTGGTTTAGGTATAGTTGCATGTAACTATGCATGATTTATGTAAGCAATAAGATACTCGAGGCAAGTGCTGTATTGTGAATAAGTAACGGCTCAAGGGCGTTGTTAGGCACGACGCGAAGCGGAGTGCCTGCAACCCCTTAGCCATTACTATTCACGATACAGCACTTGCCTCGAGTATCTTATTGCTTTTATAAAACGGTTGCCACACAATATTTAAGTAAAAAACAATGTTAGTGCAACTTTCTTGAAGTAAAATCACTAAAAGCCTACCTTCGGCTGGAAAAAATAGTACCCCGAGTGTGATAATAATGTTATTTATTTACTGTTTGGTAATAGTCAGGATATGTTTTGGCAGGATGTAGAAAGGAAAAATAAAGTTAGTAGTTCTGAAAGTTTAACTATAGGATTGGAGATGGCATGAACAAAAAAATAAACTACTGCTGCAAAGACAAGTGTGAGGGACGAGAGGATGAACAAACAGAATGGAAAGCGATGATAACTTTCAAATAAGCTTTTTTGCACTATCACCCACTAAATCTGTTAAAAGCTATTAAAAAAGGGGTAAAATCAAGTTTGATAAATCGTGAGCTTAGAATTATAAGGTTCTATCTCCGTTTAGGGTAGTTCTGAGATATTGAGCATCAAAGTTTTTACATCCCACCTGGCAAAACTGTTATGTAGTATAATCTATATTATAGCTTTATCTATTAAACTTTTTTTTTTTACAAAAATAACACCAAACAGGCATTAATAAACACCTAATGGATCAGATTTTGTCAAAAACTCAGATTTAGACCAAAAGTGGAGATAGAACCTTATAATTCTAAGCTCACGAAATATCAAAGCGACAGGAGGATACTGATTTTTGCTAAAGGTAAACTGTGAAGAGATCAATTCCTCCGTGCTGAAACATTGAACAAAGAAAGAATTAATGCACACATCCCTGGGAAATGCAGCGAAGCTTAAATGTGTCATTTATGATGTAACTTTAACAAAGACGATGGATGAGATCATTCGAGAAGTGAAAGTGGGAAAGGTGATGAAATCTACAAGATCACAAATGCAAAGAAAGGGATGCCTGTGCCTGTCAGTACTCCTGGAGTTTAAAATGACTATGTCTAAACAAAAAAGACTGGGCTACTCGGGTTATGATTTTAGGGAGTGTGCTAGATGGGGAAGACAACAAGTGTGGTAAATGTGGTAAAGATGCTCAAATCAGGTGTTGGAACTTGTGGTGAACACAGTCCTGCTTTTGGTTCAAATGAAAGCTAGAGATACAGAAGTACAAAATAACTAACCAAGTTTCATGTGCTGATGCATTTTTTTTCTTTTTTTTTTTTTTTTTAAGTGGAGGGAAATTGATCTAGCCAGATTCTAGAAATCCATCTCGCACAATAAGTCATAAGCAAACAGAAATAAATCCATGGATCAAAAAGATGAATGAGGATACACTGATTATGGAAGAGAACAGTTTTGTAGCTTTCATCTGTAAGACTGGGAATGTGGCAATGAAGCAACAGAGAAAGTGATATAATCAAGACAATTGCAGGTGGGAGAGTTACGGAAGATTAAATATATTAGGAAAAAAGTGAAGATTATACTCAATAGCTTGTTTGGCGATGTACGTTTTTGCTGAAATATACAAAAAAATAGTAGTTTGTATTTTAAAAAATATAAATCACGTTATGTGTCGTGCGTTAGCTCACATGATTTAAGTTTTGCACTTCAGAACTTCCCTTAGGGGTACATCTGTGAGCATCGTAACTCCCTGTTTTTCACAGGGCATTGTGGGACTTTTTAGGGAGCAAACGTCTCATTGCCCTGAAAGGATGTTGCGATTGAGGCAGCCCTTAAAGTAACACTAAAGAACATTTTGTACCTTAAAATAATGCTTCCAAAATAGTATCAGTGATACTAGTTGTAACAGGGTGAAAGGCGTCTATAACCTATATCTATATCTGCAATAACCACGCTATGCAAGTTTGATCGTATTGCGTTTCTGTAGTTCTAATAATGAGACATAAGAAAACTACAAATTTGACTTGCTTTACGGCCGTAACTCAAAAAGTAAGCCGAGTTGGCGCGAGACTCTGGGCGTTAGGGGGGCCTAGAGGAGAAACCCCAGATTGCGTTTCTGTAGTTCTAATAATGTTCTAATAATCAAAGATTGGATTGTGTTTCTGTAGTTCTAATAATGAGACATAAAAAACTACAAATTTGGGGGGGTTCTCCTCGAGGCCCCCTAACGCCCAGAGTCTCGCGCCAACTCGGCTTACTTTTTGAGTTACGGTCGTAAAGCAAGTCAAATTTGTAGTTTTCTTATGTCTCATTATTAGAACTACAGAAACGCAATCCGATATGGCAAACTTACATTATGTATAATTGCATTCGTAATTGCACTCGTTCTGGTTGCGCTTTATTTTACAGTATGTGCACTTACATGTACTTGTAGTGTACTTACCTAAGAAAATACTGGTTGATATAATGCCAAGTTCACACTACAGGATTTTAAGCCCGATTTATGCCCGATTTGCAGATCGCGAGCTCGCCGACAGGTCAGGGTGTAATCGCGTGCAAATCGCGGGCGATTAGCGGACGATGAACGCTCGCCAATCTGTTAGTATGAAAGAGCCAACAACGCAACAAAAACGCTCGCAGATGCCTCGCAGACGCGTCGCCGAGCCCAGAAAAATATCTAGCCTGCTAGATATCCAGAGCCGTCGCGCGACTCAACCTCAGTGATGTCATGAGTACAGCCAATCATAGCAACGCATGGGTTGAGGACACCAGGTAAATCTTAGTTTTTATTTATTTTTTTGCATTTTTCCTCAGAGCAGAAGATCGTCGCGCAAACAGTGTGCAGCACTAGTTTCTGTCTGACCATTATTTACGTGTTGTGTTTTCTTCTTTGCTGCGTATAGGAGCACGTGCTGTTTCGCGTCATTTATGGTTTGTTTAATTGCGTGTTTTTTCATGACAAAACGTGGTTTGTAGAAGATAGAATCGTTGGGTGCCAGAGTTGTCAACTCGTTATTTATTTGATTATTTTCAGGATTTAGACTGTACCATAGTACTGAAACAGCTTGCTCTTATCATCCGATCGTGGGTGTATCTCCATGTAGTGCATTGTCAGCTCGTGTAGTGAGTTACCTCCTGTTGTGGATCAATCGCGTTGTGTGGTGTGGTGTGAACAGCTAAACAACTTGAACACTCTGATTTCACTGAGACCAAGTCATGTAGTGTGAAACGCACAGTTCAGACCAACGTTTTAAAATCATGTAGTGTGAACTTGGCAGAAGGTAAATACATGGGTTAAGGTTAGGTAGGGTAGGTTCAGGGTTACTACCTTATTGTAATTGCTATAATAAGTACATTATTATGCAAATGAGGAAACAGGACTGTCCAATAAATTGATACTCTCATTACATATTCATTTTAAAAGTTCTAGAGTAAATATTCATTTTAAAAGTTTAGTCAAATAGAGAGCAAAAGGTGCATATATCTTTGAAAAGTTGCCAAAAAAATACTTAAGTACAGTAACTAAATTTACTCAAATACTTTACACTGATTTTAGAATATTGTTCTTGGTAATATTTGAGTCAGGATCTTTACTTAGAAGGAATTATACATAGTGCATTAATCTCATTAATTATGAATCGGTGTAGTGGTTCTTAGTAGTCCTCTGGGAGACATGAAAAAAGAGAGTAGTTAATAGTGAATTACCTCATTCAGTGCTATTGTCATGATTCCTGTGTTGTTTTTCCCTGGTCTTGTGTGGACTTTTATGTTAATTCCTATTTTGCACCATGTTTTGTAGTTTACCCTTTGTTTCAGAATTTTCTGTTTTTGCCTTCATCTTATATACTTGGATTTACTTTTGTTACGTTTTGTTAATAAATGTTATCTAACTGCATTTAGATCCAGCTCTCTGTTGTTTCTGAACCACTCAACCTCATATTTCTTACTAATTAGTTTTTTGTTAGTTGCATTTCTCATTTGTTCCTGTGTTATTCATTAGCGACGGAACAGTTTTCTAACGTAGAAAAGTAATGCATTTTTACAATCCTTGTAAGAAGCTATTTATTGCAAATATTTCAAATGGATTTCAGAAAGGTTTTGATAGAAGAGAAATATGGTGTGGCTTTAACTCCCATACAAATCTATAGGGAATCGATCACGTAGATATAAATGTAGAAATGGTTGAAGAACTAATGGATGAGAGATTACTTCTCTGCAGTCTTAATGACAGAAGAGGCACGAGAGTGGATGTTACAAAAAACTCAGTTTCATATACCTTACTTTGGTCTCAGGAATTTTGAGTAATTTATGTGAAAGAAAATGCATAAATAAAGAGTCCACTGAAACAATATGGATGGAGGGTGGTGTAGACAGCTGTGTAGAAGCAGTGATTTTAACATTAACAAAAAGCACAATGAATGGATGTTATTTTAAGGAAGCAATTGAGTCAAGAGTATTTGAATGACTATCAAAGAAAGAAAAATATGGCAAGGAAAATAATCACGTTGTCCAAGAGGAATATGTGGAGAAAATGCTGCTCCTCTATTGGTAAGAAATAAAATTGGATGTACAGTAAACAGATCGTTTGGGCAAGAAGTTTGCCAGCATACATGATGGAAGTTACTAAATCCTAGTTCACACTACATGATTTTAAGCCTGATTTAAGCCTGATTTGCAAATCGTTGAGCTCGCCGACAGGTCAGGGTGTTATCACGTGCAAAACGCAGGGGTTACCGACCGATGAACGCCTCGCCAATCTGTTAGTATGAAAGAGCCAACAACGCATCAAAGACGCTCGTAGACACGTCGCGGAGCCCAGGAAAATATCTAGCATGCTAGATATCCAGAGCTGTTGCACAACTCAACCTCGCGTGATGTCATGAGCTACAGCCAATCAGAGCAAGGCATGGGTTGAGATCACTGGGTAAATCTTATTTATTTATTTGCATTTTTTCTCAGAGCAAATCATCTCACAAACAGTTTCTGTCTCGACGTCCATATTGCGTGTTGTGTTCTTCATCTTCTTCATTGGGTATTGGCGCATGTGCTGTTTTGTGTCATTTCGAATTCGCTTTTATCGCGGGATTTTTCGTGACAAAACGTGGTTTGTAGACAAGATAAAATCGTTGGGTGACAGAGTTGTTGTCAACTCGTGTAGCGCGTTACCTCCTGTTGCGGATCAATCACGTCTGTGTCATGTGGTGTGAACAGTCTCAACAACTTTAACACTCCTGATTTCACAGGGAGCAAGTCCCGACGTTTTAAAATCATGTAGTGTGAACTTGGCTTAAAGGGGTGATGAACTGAGAAATCAAATTTTCCTTGAGCTTTTGACATCTAAGAGGTCATCATATTATAAGAATATCCTGTAAGTTTCAGAACTGAAAACGTCCTTGTTAGTCCAATAAAAGCTTTTATTGACACCAGCCTCAGCAAAAGACTCGTTTTCAAAGTGGGGAACTATGACATCAAAGAGGATAAAACCCCACCCCCGCAGAAGAAGATCAACGCCTGCTTCAACACGGCCCGGTTTTAGCCCCGCCCATCGATTCGCGCATTACACGCATAGCTAAATAAATAGATGCCTACCTCGTGATGGAAAACCGGATCGAGTTACTCGAGCAATACAAAATATCGTGCAGTGCCTGGTTGTGGAAGAAGACAGTTGCTGCATAAGCTTCCTCTGGACTCCAATAGGACTGGATGGATAAACATTATTTTTAATGACGTTCCAGCTGATGAGGGTAAAACATTGTCCATCTATTCGCTTCATTTCACTGAGGATTATTTTGTAAACAAGACTGGATTTCAGACTCGATTAAGAGTAAAGAACGGTGCTGTGCCGTCTTAGATTGGATCTGACAGAAATGGTGCAACACACGGACTCTGGGTTCGAACATGTATGGGCGAATCATTCCGGTTGCCATTTTACAACATTGGACGTTTTCAAAACAATTTCCCCCCAAGTTCATCGACGGGTGAGTTAAAACTCATTATAATATGCAAAACTGTTATCCACTCACAGCAGTGGGCGTCTACTTCCATGTCTTCAGTGCGAGCGCCCATAAAGCTTTTTCAGCTAAGCTCAAAACTAGGGTAAAAATAGCCTATTACTTATTAATTTGGATGTTTTTAAATGCAAAAACCAAAGTGAACATCATAAGTTGACCTCAGACAACAATATACAATAAAAATGTAAAAAGCCAGTTCATAACCATAAGTTGAAATGGATTTACAGAAAGTGGCATATGCAGGACAAGACCTATTAGAGTGCTATGAAATGCCTACAAAGTATTGAAAGTTTATTTAATAATGTATAGAGTAAAAGTGCCCAGATATCATCTTTTATTAAGCCTGGCAAAAACCCAGATAATGCAGGAAATTGCATCTCTTCCTGTAATGGGTGGAAAAGGTAATAGTGTAGATTGTCATATTATTTAGAACAAATAGGAATGATTAGCGCACATCAAATGATTTCACACAAAGGATCTACGATAGATACCTTAATGAAATGAGGTAATGAGGCAGAAAAAGCTTTTAGCACAAAAGAGGTTATGATTGTAGTGTATTTTGATATTGAGAAAACTTAAGATTCAATGCGGAGAGAGAAGAACTAATGATTAAACTATGTAACACTCTTAGTAGTCTGAATGCAAGTGAAACAAAAAGAGATGATTTATTGAAGGAAATATCAATGATATTGTTTTAGAATAAATGAATTATTGTAAAGTTTTGTTGGCTTCCAGCTCATGTTGGTGTGGAGGACAATGAAGAAAGCACATATGATCGCAAAGTGCTAAATTGAATTGAATGGATAAAGAAATAGATGAAAGTTCCCTTTGGAAAAGGTGAGGTCAAATCAATAATAGGAACGGCAGTGGGAGACTCGTGGCAGATTAAAATGGGACACAGAAAGCAAAGGGAGACATTACAATGCAGAATTCAATAAAGGTGAAGGCTTTTAAAGGAAATTACAGAAGAGAAGAAGCGGTTTCTCGAGGTTAAGGGTAGGACATACCAGACTTAAATTAACCCTTAAATGCATATCAGATAGAATGTGATGTTTGTAAAACTGTCACTGAAAAAGTTTAGCATGTTATAAAATGAGGTATAAGATAGAGAGAGAAGATTTCAGTCTATCCTGGGCTGTGTTTGAAATCACCACTCTACCCTTGTTCACTATTCCCTACATTACTCCACTAATATTGTTCACTTGAAGAGTGAATGAAAAACAAGAGAGTGAATTCGGACACTGGAAGGTCTACCACTTTTGCGTGGTACTTAGCAAAACTTAATGAAAAGATTTATCTTGATCTCTGTCATGGTAACTAAACCAAAATTGAATAATTTAATAATCAATTAAAAGGGAAGTTAAACCCATTTAATGGTATGCTGTAGCCACATTAGACCACATTCACAGTGCATTATGGGTATTCTCTAGCCATTTAGCAAACATCAGTTGTACACTCATTAGAAGGGTGCATTATGGAATTGAATGAGTGCACTTGATGATGTCCACTATGGTTTCGGATTATAGTTTATGGTTTCATGTAATTGTTTATAGCAGTGATTTATTAATTTCATTAATGAATTATTGCTCATTTAATTGTGATTAACCATATAATTTGAAAGGGTGTACTTTCTTTTTCACATGACTATTCATTTTTTAACTAAATTGATTTATTGAACAGTCTTGGATTTGTGTGTTTATAGTCTACAGAAAGAACAAATAAAGATAAATAATTACACATAATATTCCGTTAACATGTATGTCACATTGCACTCACAGTGAAATCAGTGAACATAATACAAATATATGGTTATGGAATTATATATGGAATTATGAACAATAATTCAATAATTGTGAGTGCAATGTGACATACATGTTAACTGAATATTATTTGTAATTATTTATCTTTATTAGTTCCTTCTGTAGACCACAAAGACAGTTCAATAAATCAGTTTAGTTAAAAATGAATAGTCATGTGAAAAAGAAAGTACACCCTTTTGAATTTTATGGTTTTGCGTATCAGGACATAATAAAGAAATCATCTGGTCCTTGGCAAGTCTTAAAAATAGGTAAATACAACCTCAAATGACATATTACCAACACATGACATATTAAACTTGGTCATGGTTTATTTAACAACAAAAAAATAGGTCAAATGGAGAAGCCATGTGTGACAAACTGTGTACACCCTTCCTGCTTCCAGTAGCACTCAGGCACTTCTAATTATATGCCTTTGATTAATTGATCGTCAGCCAGTGTGACCAGCTCTATACAAGCTGAAGTTTTTGGCAGTTTGCTGGTCTGGGCCATTCAGGTGTGTTAACACAATGCCAAGGAAGAAAGACATCAGCAATATTAGAAATCTTAGAGAAGCAATTGTTACCTCCCATCAATCTAGGAAGGGTTACAAGGTCATTTTTTCCAAGCAATTTGAAGTCCATCATACAGATTATTCACAAGTGGAAAACACTCAAGACAGCAAATTCACCCAGAGGTCAGACAGTGCAAAATACCCAAGAGCTACATCTCAGACTCACTTAGCATGTTAAACGCAAGAGTTCTTGACAGTACAATTAGAAAAACAACTCAACAAGTATGGCTTGATTGGAAAGAAAACCTCTTTTCTTGGAGAAAACCTCTTATCTCTGAAAGAACATGGTCAGTCAAGGCCTCTACATGACTGACCTTCCTGATAATGTTCAGGGCTCATTCTTAATCTAGATTAAAGGCACATCTCTTTACCCAAGCATTCACACAACTTAATCACCTTGTACTCCAGTTATATCCAACACGTCTCTCATCCTGAGGGTGTCATATAGTGACACTTTTGAAATTTCGTCTGAATCCAAAGCACATGGCACACTTTAGCATCAATATAACACGCACAGAGCTTTGTTTGGTTATGGTAGGTTTAGTTCTGGGTAGGTTAAGGGTTAGACCCAAGCGCGCCGCACAAGCCCTCAAAAATGAAGCTAAAACGCCCCCCTGTGACCGGTCCTAGTATAGGTCATAAACCCCGCCTCCCTCATGTTATTCAACGGGACGTGAGACCAACTAAACAATTCAATTACACTTCACATATCCTTTATCCAAAGATAGTTTCTGTCATTTACTGTAGTTTATTATTTACCTTATTTTAACGAGGTTCTGCAATCAGCGGACATCATTGGAGACAGAGGCCACAAGAAAGTGCAGGGCGTGTGTTTGCGTTTGATTCAGTGAGAATGAGGGGCGCAGCCTTGATTTCACGGCTTTACTTCCTGTTCATGACTGCGGATGTCTGGTCCCGAAACGCAAGTGCGCAGACTTAAGTTCCAAGATGTGCAGCGCCATATCGAGCCACTAGCGAAGGGGCGTCGTCTATCTTTTTTTACAGTCTATGGTTAGACCACTAGGAGGCGCCTTCTGGTCCATATATATCTGCGTCTCATATTGACGCTAAAGGGAGCCATGTGCGTTGGATGTAGACGAAATGTCAAAGCGTCAGTATATGACGCCTTGGGAATAAGAACGGGCTGTTATATCAGATCAAATGCACATTGTTATCTTTTGCTTGAAATGTTATGAACAGCAGCCGCGCTACTTATTTTCCATTTGCTTCTGTTTTATCTCCAAATGCACATCCCGAGGTTGCTAAAGAGTGCTGTCAGCTCAAGCCTCTATACAAAGACTTCATATGACCCAACACCTGAGAAGACACTCCAACTCCTGACGAGATCTTGATGACGCAAACTGTGAATCAACATGCACCAATGCTAAAATTTCTATATATTGTAATCATTGTGTTCATGACACATAATAATTACTTAAGAAAAAACTTGAGCATAAATGAAAACTAACACAAAACTGATGAGCATTTAACACATACATGGACATTCAATCAAAAAAAAATGGTGGGTTGTTTTAACCCAACTTTGGGTCAAACATGCCATTGGGTTAAGTTTTACATTACTTTTTTAACCCAACTTTTGGGTTTGTCCATATTTGACCCAAAATTGGTTTAAACAACCCAGCATTTTTTAGAGTGTATACTAAACTCAAATCCTAGAAAACTGAGACGTCTGGTCACTGTAAAAAATACTGGCAGTAATACAAGAAGTCGGACAGCTGTGAACTACTACAGTAGGCTTTCAGAATAAGGGCAGGCAGGCATCCGTGACAAGTCTCTCATTTAGGTTCCCTAACAGCGGCAATTAGTGTAATTGATAGGATGATAAGTCACACATGAGCAGTAATTCTTATTTAACCCTAATCATTACTTTATTAAAAAGGTATTGTACAGTTCCCAAGAGCAATGTGCTCCCAGCGTCTGCGGATTACAGCGCCCAGCTGTCAGCCGAGAGCAGTGTGAAGCCAAGCCTGGCGACAGTGCCTCTGGATCTGGGTATGTTGGACAGGCCACTGTGGGGATGAGTGGAAGGGGGTGGATTTAATCAGTGCATTTGGACTGTGAGTGGCACTTTGGAAGATCTGGTTCTCAGCATGGTTCCCAAGAGAAATCTGCTCCCAAGATAGACAACTTGGCAATAGTCAAACTGAGTGTCACTCAAAATGTCCTGAATGTCGTCCTCTAAGCTAACTCAACTTGAGTCCATCCCCATTTGCATTCCATTTCGATGAAGCTGCAGATGTGTGGGCATGCCTGGCACTTTTATGGAATGATAAAAATAATGATTTTTCCACAACAAATTAATGCCCACACTGCATTAATATATGTCTGGCTTGTTTGGTTGCTTCTTTTTCTATTCCTCTTGACATAACACAAGTGGTTCAGTGGTTATGTTAAACTGGTGAATTAAAACAACATATTATTTATTTTAAAAAAGTAGGACATTAAAAACTGACCTCATTAAATGTTACATTGGAAATAACTATCCTGGTACATAAATGTAGTGATGTGTTCTATGTAATGTCTTTTATATTGTAGAGTATGTATTTACAATGGAAAAAGTCGATTTTGATGGTTCCTTTTGAACATTTTGTTGACTATAAGTCACTTTGCAACTACATGTCAACTAACTCTCATTAGAGTATCAGTAGACTGTCTGCCTAATATCTGCTAACTCTTTATTGTGTTGATCTTGTGTAGACTTTCTACTGACTAAAAAGTAACTTTGCAAGTACATGACAACTTATTCTGACTCTAAGCCTACCAGTCTACTACTACACTACTAATACTTAAATGAGAGTTAGTAGACATGTAGGTGCAACCTTACTTATAGACAATAGAATGTGTTAAAGGGACCATCAAAAAAAAAAAAAAACACAATGAGCGTCATTTCACAAAGTAGAACATGCTCCTACTGTAGATCAACATCCTTGTTGATCCTGAAACAACATTCTAATCAACCAATCAGGGCTGCATTTCCAAAAGCATTGTAAGCCTAATTTGATCGTAGGACATTTGCCACCAATGGTCTCTATGATCAACTTAGGCTTACAATGCTTTTGAGAAACGCAGCCCAGATTCAGTCAAAGGCTTAAACTTTGGGAATTTTTATCTCGGCCCTCTGGAGGTCTATCGACTCATTGGAAAGGGCCCCTTCAAGAGCATTGACCAAGGTTTGGTGCCTCTAGGTGGATGTGTCGCGTAGTTATAGCCATTCAAAGGTCTGCTCGTGTCAACCCCCAAATATTCGGCACGCAATTCGAAGCAAAAATTTCACTCACTGATTGTGCAATTTGCTGTTTTACAACAGATCGCTCCAGGGATCATGGGCTTCAGCTTCCAAAACATAACATATTCTTATGACCAACTATGCTGAGCATTTCTGCAAGGATCAGATCAATTCCTATCCCATTTATATAATTGTCTGCTATATCAAAATTATGGACTTGTGAACCGACAGGCAAATTGGAATAGTGTAGCGATTGTAATAAATGGAGGGTGTTGGCAGAAAAAATAACAACAAAAGCTAGGGTGTTGAATTCCTATACCCAGGAACAGGGTCAATTGATCTGAAAATAACGTTCCTACACTTTAATGGATTATTTGACAATGACTGAAAAATAAAAGTTCTTTATCAGCATCTATGGTTCCATGAAGAACCTTCAACATTCTTGTAACCTTTCCATTGTACTAAAGGTTCTTAATCGTAGAAGAAGGTTCTTCAGATTATTAAAATGTTCTACACACCACGATAAAATGGTTATTTTAAAAGGTTCTTTGAGGGACCCAACATGGTTTTGTCATTCTCAGAGCTAGCGTTAATTTCATGTTTTGTCTTATTATATTTTTTTTTTACATTAAAAACATTGCTTGCATTTGGAAGTGAGTTTGCTACAGTAAGTCAAATGTATTTTATTTCAACTAGGCCACAGATTTGACCTAGCTGCATAAGACATTCAGTCTATAGTTGGAACAAAAGCAGATTTTATCTCAAATTTACATTTATCTGTGCAGAAGACCTGAAAAATACTTACTGTCATAGTTTTACAATTCAATCAAAGTTTCTCCCAACTTTTTTTTCCTCCTGAAAATCCTGTTTTACTTGAAATATGTCAGAAGTGAAATAGGTTATGAAATGTGAATGTAAAATCGAAGCCTATAGCTCCAGTTGCAAGACTGCAGTTGGCAAGAGTGCTTTTCAGAGTGGATGAGGAGTTTCCTGAATCTGCACTTACCTGACATTTCAGTGTAAACAATAGAAATGCAACTACGGCACATTTCAGGCTAAATGTACAAGTGGAAGAGTGGAAACCTCAACTCAGCCCACACAAACCCAGGTGAGACCACATCTGACAGCTGTGCCACTGCTGTGCCGTTGTTATCTTGCTATTATCTATTACTTCAGTCATTTTATCTCAGAGAAAGAGAGAGAGAGAGTGAAACTGTTATCGGTAGATTTCTACAGTATCATTAACTGCTGAGTTAACTACCAGCTGTCCCTTACAAAAGTATATGTTTATTCAAGTGTGCTATTATTTACTTTTAAATGATACAAAAAGAAGGGTATTTTCAGTCTACTTTTTATGTAAATAAAATTACACTTAAGTATTCCATGTCTAAGTAGTGCAAACAAACAATATTCTCGCCACCTGATAAACTTAAGGTTAAGCCACAGTAGTCACTTAGACTATTTTAACGATGTTTGTACTAACTTTTCTGGGCCGGCAAGTTTAAATCCCATAGAAGCATACGGAGGAGCGAGACAGCTCTCAGATTTCATCAAAAATATCTTAAAGGACAACTCCGCAAAATGAACCTTTGGTCTAATTACACATTGTTACCTAGTCAGCCGTTATCTGAGATTTGTTTTCATGATTGCCGAATGTAAATAGTTTTATCTCTAAAAACAGTTTAGCTTATAATGCTAGTATAACGCTAGTATATTGGGCATAGAGTAATGACAAATAAAAATCGCTTGTTATTACCACTAACAAGGCTCAAAATAGCCCCACAGTAACACGGTAGCATAATAAGGGTCCCTACATTCAAACCGAAGCATTGAGAACTTTGTCAGTGTCCATACAGTTTAATAAGAAGATATTTTATACACACAGTCAACTTCTGCGAATACAGGAAGAAGCCATCTTTGAAATATAGTCTCTACCAGTCGATCTACGAACGCCGATCCAAGTGCGCTGAACTGTGCAGAATCTCATATAGTCCGTTGTTTCCGGAAGAAACACAAACACGAACCATTTTCTTGTCTTCAATATGTACATGTTGCCTACTGGTCGCGCTCACCTTATCACCTTATTCACATCTCACGAGCGCACTTGGATTGGCGATCGTAGATCGACTGGTAGAGACTATATTTCAAAGATGGCTTCTTCCTGTATTCGCGAAGTTGACTCTGTGTATAAAATATCTTCTTATTAAACTGTATGGACACTGACAAAGTTCTCAATGCTTCGGTTTGAATGTAGGGACCCTTATTATGCTACCATGTTACTGTGGGGCTATTTTGAGCCTTGTTAGTGGTAATAACAAGCGATTTTTATTTGTCATTACTCTATGCCCAATATGATTACTAGCTGTCTGCATATGGCTAAATTGTATTTATAGATAAAACTATTTACATTTGGCAATCATGAAAACAAATGTCAGATAACGGTTGACTTGGTAACAATGTGTAATTAGACCAAAGGTTCATTTGCGCCGGAGTTGTCCTTTAAGTTGTGTTATGAAGACGGGTTGGAACAACAAGTGGAAGAGTAATTACTTTCATTTATGGGTGAACTATTCCTTTAAGTCGCCATTGCGCACCCATACGATGCAGTATTATGAAGACATATGATAGCTTTTTTGTGAAGAACAGACTCAAACTGGTTACTGATAATCCTCTGAAACTGTCTAGCCCGCGTTCAGATTTAGTTTCCACACACATAAAAACCAATGCTGTCTTGTTATCAATGCCATCAGTGACCTCAACACAGCATTATTGCATGTCCAACTAAAGTCTCTTGAATGGACACCACATCACACTTTGACTCGTGAACTTTCCAGGAATGCAGCAATATTAAGACTTCTATTCAACAGAAAGATATATTAAGGAGAAATAAAGTTATCTTTCAAAGGGTTTTCTAAATTGTGCCTCATGTTACATTCTAATCCCAGTTTAACACACTGAAAAATAGTCACAGCAATCTGTCACAGCACTGGTATTTGCAACACCCCGGTAATTCCTCAGAGATCTCAAAGCCTTTGGGAATTTGTGCCTGCTGTGATGGTTCGGCTCTGAAGGAAGAGGAACAGATTGCATGTGAGATTTTCCTGTCTTTCATGTCAGGCCATGTGGTGCACTTCTGATGACATTTAGCACTGTTTGCACTCTCATTCTCATCAGAGCAAATGTCAGAGATGACAACACGCGGCAGCACGCTTGCCTGTCCGAAGACATTTATCTGCTTGTCACTATATGTGCTAATTGATATTACAGGTAGGATGAGGACTTAAAAATCATCAACCTAAAGGTTTAGGCAAAATGTTTGCAAAAAGCTTCAGAATTCATGCAAAACACTGGATAAAAATTGCAAATCAATGACTTGATTCTGCTGAATCTGCTAGAATTAAATATACTGAGATTATATAAAACCAACATAGCACATTACCTTTTAAATGTTACTTTTTAAAAATACTATAGACCCATGTACTGTGCAATCTGCAGTTATTGGACATCCAAGTTGATCCAGGCACTGCTGTAATCCATTTCACAGTCTTCAGACTAATGAGGCACTCCTGCAGCTTCTTTCAGATGTTCTTCAGTCCAGAAATAGAAAGTAGTAAAAATACCACGTCGTGTCAGCTGGTACCTGGTCCTGAACTTTCTCAGACTACTCAATTAACATCAGCAGCTGGAGCACTGAGGTACTGTAAGACTACCGGTCTCTCACTGTCGTCCATCTAGTGTTTGACCAATTCTTCAGCTAGTCAGGATGGGAGACCAGCTGAACACCCTCTTGACCATCTTAAACCAGCCATGCAGCTTTTCTCCAGCAGGGACGGTTTCTTTAATCATTTTCTGTTCACACTGTAATATGATTTAGTGAAGGAGTGTCCAATCCTGCTCCTGGAGGGCCGTTTCCAAGTCATCCCAAAAGACCTCGATTAGCAGATTCAGGTGTGTTTATTTCTGCTGGAAGGATCGGTCACCCCTGATTTAGTGGATTCACTCCCACATTTAAACATGGCTGTCACTTCCAGGGGTGGGCCAAATGCCTGGTATAATAAACTGGTAGAATTTTGTCAATTCGATACACTGTAAAAAATTAATCATGGGTCTTGTGTTGTTCATTAATACATTTTTAAGGTGATAAATAAAATTGTTGTGTATATTTTGGAAAGAAAATTGTGGTTAAAACAGTTTTGAGGCTTGAGTTGAGGAACTGATTAAGCTGATAAAATTAAGGAAAAAAGGCTACCAATTTATTTGAAGAGAATTAGTTCAATCATGCTTATTTATAGAGACTATTATACACTCACTGCAAGGATTATTAGGAACACCTGTTCAATTACTCATTAATGCAATTATCTAATCAACCAATCACATGGCAGTTGCTTCAATGCATTTAGGGTGTGGTCCTGATCAAAACAATCTCCTGAACTCCAAACTGAATGTCAGAATGGGAAAGAAAGATGATTAAGCAATTTTGAGCGTGGAGTGGTTGTTGGTGTCTGAGTATTTCACAATCTGCTCAGTTACTGGGATTTTCACACACAACCATTTCTAGGGTTTACAAAGAATGGTGTGAAAAGGGAAAAACATCCATTATGCGGCAGTCCTGTGGGCGAAAATGCCTTGTTGATGCTAGAGGTCAGAGGAAGATGGGCCGACTGATTCAACCTGATAGAAGAGCAACTTTGACTGAAATAACCACTCGTTACAACCGAGGTATGGAGCAAAGCATTCGTGAAGCCACAACACACACAACCTTGAGGCGGATGGGCTACAACAGCAGAAGACCCGGGTACCACTCATCTCCACTACAAATAGGAAAAGAGAGCGACAATTTGCAAGAAGCTCACCAAATTGGACAGTTGAAGACTGGAAAAATGTTGCCTGGTCTGATGAGTCTCGATTTCTGTTGGACATTCAGATCAGAATTTGGCGTAAACAGAATGAGAACATGGATCCATCATGCCTTGTTACCTCTGTGCAGGCTGGTGGTGGTGGTATTAATGGTGTTGCGATGTTTTCTTGGCACACTTTAGGCCCCTTAGTGCCAATTGGGCATTGTTTAAATGCCACGGCCTACTGCTGAGCATTGTTTCTGACCATGTCCATCCCTTTATGGCCACCATGTACAGTACCCATCCTCTGATGGCTACTAATGCACCATGTCTCAAAGCTCGAATCATTTCAAATTGGTTTCTTGAACATGACAATGGTTCACTGTACTAAAATGGCCCCACAGTCACCAGATTCTCAACCCAATTGAGCATCTTTGGGATGTGGTGGAACGGAAGCTTGGTGCCCTGGATGTGCATCCCACAAATCCCATCAACTGCAAGATGATATCCATTCGAGATGTTTGACATTTGAAAGAGTTTCTATTATGTTGTTATACTATTATGTTATGTTATGTAAGTTTCTGATCGTGACTATTGTGCAGAAGTGTAGGGCTTATGATTAATGCGGTGCTGCACCACCACGAACGTAGCATGCGTTTTGCATAGATGAAAAAGTAAAATGTCAGTTTTAATGCAAGGTGCAGAATCACACAGTGACCTTCAGGGCGAACTTTATCTTAAACCATTTTACTTTCTGCCAACTAGTGATGATTATGAAACAGACCGCTGTTGCTGAGAGTAATAAACTCACCTTTTAGCCAGATAAATCACACGCTCCTCTTCATGTTATCGTTAATATTATTGTTATTTCAGCAGACAGTTAGCTTCATACATACTGATCAACAGAAACATAGGGTGTAGGGTAATTTTATCATTCAACTGAACTATACACACACATTCCGTTGCTCTCCAATTGCTGAGACTGAATGATTAAAGAAGTCTGGCATACGTCACTAGTGAGAAGCCCTGCGCTTTAACCTAAAAAGTTTGAAGTCAAAACATAATTAAAAAAGAAAAACATATTCATGTAGCCTATGAATTGCTCACAATACGATCTAATGTAACACTTTCCAATAAGGTTTCATAGTTAACATTAGTTAACTAACATTAGTTACCATTAATAAAAATGAACAATACTTTACAGTATTAATTACATATAGTTCATCTTATTTTTAACATTTACGTTATTAAAATCTTAGGTTGTATAAGTTAACATTAGTTAATGCACTGTGAACAACATGAACAACAATAAACAGCTTTATTTTGATTAACCAAAGATTAACTCATTTAGCAACAAATGTATTGCTCAATGTTAGTTAATACATTAACTAATGTTAACTAAAGAACCTTAGTGTAAAGTGACAAGTGACAGCAAAATATAATTGCTGCTGTCTATTGTTTTTAATCAGTCAACAAAAGAAAAAAAATGTTTTGGCTCAATATCTTTGTAGATTCATTTAGAATCGTTGTATATTCAAGCCATACTGTGAAGATTGCACGTGATGTTTTATATTTGATCACTTAATTCAGTTTCTTTACTATTTTTATTTCTGATTGATGGACCTACCTAAAAAAACTTCAAGCACTGTTTATTTCATTTGTATCTTTGTACTATTATAATTGTTTGTCCTTTCGTAATAGCTTTTAATTTGTTTCTTTGTTTGTATTATGTCATACGTTTATTTGTCCATCCCTACTGATGGATGATTGACTGAATTAATAGATCATGTCTTAAATGTAGAAGCCTTTTTTCTGGTGTTGCCAGCGACTAACAGGACCTACTTAAACTGCATATAGAAAATTATAAATAATTACTTAACCGTCTTTAAATTAGGGTCCAATACTCACTATTAACTACGACTTTTGCATCAATAAACTGCTAATTATGCCTTATTAAAAATTAATAAGGTTGTAGTTAAGTTTAGGTATAGATAAGTTTAAGGGATGTAGGATATGACCATGTAGAATAAGGCATTAATATGTGCTTTATAAGAGAGCACATATTTACAAGAGTTGTTATAAAGTTATGGGACCTATTTTGTCCAAACTCTGAAGAATCAGTCTACAAGTGTGTGAATAATGTGTCCTGTCTGAACATGTATTTCTAGGTCTTGAAATAACAGCGTCTGTGATGGACAGACTGAGCATGTCTTGTTAATAATCAGGAAAATAATAAGGCCGGCAGAGAAGACTTGTGCATTTGCTCATCCCTCCTTTTCCCCCGGAGGCTTTTCTGTGCTTTGTTGCTGACACTGATGGTTGGCAGTATTTCCAGCTCTGTTCCTCTCTAAGCATCTACAACATAATTCAACCTGTCGTGATTACTGACAGTCATGGTCCGACCGATGACACTAGTCTCTTACAGTGTTTCCGTGATCTCTAAATGCAAATCTGTCCGCAGTTCAAAGGAGGAAGAACATCTGCATATCCTGCTATAATCAGTTTGAGCCGTTTCCTACAATTAAAGAGAATCCATTGGGAGAATAAATACAGAAATGCGAAAAATCTTCTCAGCTGTGGATGACATTTGGGTTGGAAGCAATTTAGTCAATTAATATAATTCAATGAACTACTACTCTGATGCCTCGTCCACACGAAGCCAGAGCTTCCCTTATCCGATAATCTTTTTTTCCTCGCTCTAAAAAAAAGTCCGTAAACACGGCGGCGTCTTTAAAAATATCTGCGTCTGACACTGAAAACCACTTAAAGTCGACTGAAAACGATGTAGTAGACATCCCAGACCAGTATGCGGCACTGTGAATTCTGCCATAGAGATACACTAAAAATGCGAGGAGACTAGAGCATGCGCATAAAACCTTGCGCGCTGTATAGGCAGTAAAATAAAAGGCTATGAAATATTATGCACCGTTGCTTATTTTCTTTTTTACCAAGAACTTTATTGAACAACCATAAATTGCCTGGTACAAAATAGAGAGTCAGAGTATTCGCCAGTTAGCGCGACTCAGAAAGCTTGCCACACAGACCGGCAAAAGTAACAAATGTGTCAAATATAGACACTTTAATCGTTATTAATAAACTAATGTTTTCTGTGTCATTCTTGACTGAAAAGGAAGTTGATGATGATGCTGACTCGCCACTTCACAGTAATTGTGACGCGCCTATGAGTCACGTAGCTAATGCACTTCATACGGATTAGGCTATACGAAGAGTAGCCTATCTGTTTCTGTTCGTTTTTAATTGTTGTTTGTCGATGTTGTTTAAACGTAGCACATTTCAAGATTTCTATATATTTCTGAGTTTTTGGTTTCATTTATGAGACGAGCTCCAGTTCACGAGCAATGCAAGTTATTTCGCGCCGGGGCGTCCACGTGCCTGATGGCTACTGGCTATTCTCTGCCTATCTTGCTTCTTATTTATTAAATCCAGGTAACTGGTTGATGAAACATTTATTAAAATAAAGATAAAATTGTTAAAAAAATGGAATCTCACTTCAAAGAAGGGCTTTATAGAAAACAAAACTTAATGTGGTCAAAATTAGTGTCTCTCCGATATAGCCTATTGCGCATATGCATGCGGTTCACTTTTCATAATCAACATAGATTCAATAAAAGAATAACATATTTAAACATACATATTAAACTGAATAGGCCTACATTCTTTAATGGATATAACACGTAGCCTACGCCTAACCTACAGAAAAACGTAATGTTAGAAGTGGAACATTTGGGTGCGATTTTTGAATAGCCAAAATAATCAAATAATTCCCATCGATCATTCGAATATTTTTTGCTTTAATCCCCATCCCTATAAAATACGAAATGTCTTTACCAGACAACAGACAAGCAGCAGCAACGAAAGAAAGTATAGGCCTAAAAACAAAAACATTCAAGTAAATAATAAATAAAGGAATACAAGAGGCTCAGAAGTTTCTGCCGATTTATATTATATTATTATTATACAAGCAGTTTGGCAGTTGTTGTCTGACAAGTCGAACACGTGGGGTGATGACAGCATCGTTTCACAAAATATACGGATTGGCCGTACACACGAAAGCGCAAGGGTGTCGTTTTCAGATTTATCCACCTTGGGACCCGGTTTCAAAAATAGCGGTTTCACTCTCCCAAAACGCCGATGCGTGTGGACGAAAGCGCCAATGCGATAAAGAATGTATACGGGTACCGCAGATTGACGCGTCTTCGTGTGGACGGGGCCTGAGTTACACACATGTATTAGTGGAGTGGAGATGAAGTGTTGTTTATAGCAGCTGTAAATTACAGTAATACTCCTATGCTGTTTTACCAGACAAGTGTTAATTACAAAGAAGCCACACTATCATCTGTTAAGCTATTTAAGGGTTTAAGAAAATTGTTGGCACATACTTCATGATTTATGTTTGGTATTTCATGTTTCATGACTGTCAACAGAGTTTGAATCTGAAGCTGATGTTCAGAGAAGAAATCTACAGATGATAAAAATAGCTTGGCGTAATGACAGAGGCCTAACTAATTGGCTAATTTATAATTTCAAGAATCATCCTCACACATGGAGATGTCAAAAGCCAGAGCAGAGATGAGATGACTGATGCCAAAGGACAAGAGGTGTTT
Organism: Hybognathus amarus; assembly: GCA_030378365.1. Lineage (NCBI taxonomy): Eukaryota > Metazoa > Chordata > Actinopteri > Cypriniformes > Leuciscidae > Hybognathus > Hybognathus amarus. The sequence continues at coordinate 20,337 of JAQIUQ010003489.1, read as the reverse complement.
GAGATGAATTTAGGGGACTTTTACACAGGCGGTCTGAAACGGAGCACGGTTTGCATAAACCATTGGAAAGCGTGTGTGTAGACGCTTTGGGGGTGTTGCTATTAGCAAATGCATTTAATATTATTATTTTTTTTTTCGGTGCACTACAATCGTCCTATATGATTGCTGTTGGAAAGATGTAAGCTTCTGTTTCTGAATGCTTGAATGCTTAAAAATCAAACTTTTATTGTTGTTTCTACTGTACTGTATGTCTATGTGTTGTTTTTAATATGCTTAAAGACAAACCATGTGTAAATTGCAGCATTGCTAGAGTGAGTATTTTCTTCTTAAAACTGCAGTGAACCAGTCTTTAAAAACACGGTGTGAAATCGCTTGGTGTTTCTGACGTCACAAACGACCTTGTAACCAATCAGATCAATGTGTGATCGTCGACCAGTGGATCTCTGAGTGAGTGAGTGAGTGAGTGGAGTGAGTGAGTGAGTGAGTGAGTGAGTGAGTGGAGGCGGAGCTCATTTGCATATTCATAGAACCGCAAATACTAAATGAGGCAAGAGTTACACTCAAGCTATTTTAAAGGAAATTTTTAAAAAAAATGTCATTATGGTGATCAAATTGAGTTTTAAGGGATACAATTATTGACTAAAAGGGGGACTTTAAAGGGGCATATCATGCTAAATCCACTTTTTTAGCCCTTAAATGCATTTTGTTGTATATTTGGAGTGTTTATAAGTGCACAAAAGTTCTGTACTATTCTCTTTAGGTGCTTCGTTTAAATCTTTATATTCTGTTTTGGTCATATTTAAATTACTATTTGAGACAAAAGTCTCACCTGACCTACATTTCTTCGGTCTATCACCAAAAACTCACACAAGAATATATATGGTTTAATGTGAATGATTATCATTGAGTATTATACGTGTTTAGTATTTTTGAAACGTCTCAGTGCGATTGGTACAAATGCTCATTTCCAAGTAAGTATAAACAAGTAATAAGGTAATAAGGATTAAAAAGTTTAATACAATTTTAAAAGATTAATAAGGAGTAAAAGTAAAAGAGTAAAAGAGTTTAGAGGTTAAAACACTAAATGCAAATTTCTTTATGTTTCCATGTTGAAGAGGGTCTGTCTCATATAATGAAATGTAGTAAAGGGTTCGGGGCCTTCAGATGACAGCACAATATGTTTGATAAACATTTAAAATCACAACACAATAATGGATATGTAAAGTGAACGAGTATAAACTATGAACAAATAATGCAATGCACTCGAACAGCAGCAGCAAACAAGTGAAGTTGTCTTGCACATTCATTTTCCATAGAGCGAAACAGTCAAGTCCCTGAAGCAAAAATATCATTCATTTTTCTCCATTTTTACAAGAAACTCATAAAACTTTGAAGATGGAACTACTGTGAGCTACAGGGTTGTTAATCGATCATGGTATATGCTTTTGTTGAAGATATCAGCCCGCATTATCAGGTGCAACTTCTATAAAACATATCCACCAATCAGTGAATCGAAACAAGCAAATCACACCAAAACCCTCTTTAGTACAAACCCACTCATGCAGCATTAATGATGTAAAAGACTCGTCCACCTGCTCTCTCAAATACTTTATTTATACGAATTTTGTGATAAATGGAAAATGTAAATGATTTCATTTACATAATGAATATATTTAAATCAATAGTTACACATTTATCCATTGTTGTTAAATGTCATTCTGCAATGCTTCATGGGATTGTAGTTCTTTCCATCATTAAAGTGCAGCTTGTCTTTTTGTCAGATTTTCAAAAACTTTAGTCCTCATTAGAGCCAGGCCGATTTATTGGCAGGCCGATATTATCGGCCGATAAAATTTAGGCAGTTTCCAAACTATCGGTCTCGGCAGTTATAATGGCCGATAAATGAATATTTCAAAAATAAAATAAAAACGGACGAAACATGCTTGAACCATGTCATGAGTGTTGGAGTTGTATAGTTTGTCCATCAGAGGGCGCTCTACACCATCCCGATACATACATTGGTAACGATACATACATTGCTTGAATTACAATTAAAAGAACATCCCCATCATTTTTCTTTACTCAAATAAGCATGACAACATTTGTGACTATCATGTCCAGTTTTGCGTCTCATTGCTATACCTGTCACGCGCTATTAAATAAATACTCGTTATATTGAAAATGTATATTTTACAATTTGCAGTATGACGTTATCCATTGCTAAATTATGGCTCATCATAGACTAGCGACCACAAAGCTAGCTAATGCCACTATCATCAGTCTGTTCTGTTGTGACAATAAAAGAAACAAGTTTCTTTTTAAAATGCATTATCATATTATTTTCAGTTAAAACTCATAAATAACTACAAATAACTAACGTTAGGGAAATCTGTTAATGTTTTGTTGCACGTTTCTGAAATAAAATAAATAAATAAATAAAAAATCGGCCGATATATCGGATTTTGAAACCAACAAATATTTGTATCGGTCTCGAGCCTTCAAAATCCTTTATCTGGTCGGCTCTAGTCCTCATGTTGTCGTACCTGGTTAGATTGGTTCATGGCTTATATTTATACAAACTAGATAATGTAGTCTGTTTCAAAGTTAAGCACAAGTATGAGGGAATGGAGATGCATTATTTTCTGTGTCTGTGTGTTTCAATGCCTTTCTAAAAGTGGTGGGGACAATTCTGTCTCTATGACTCTACTCAAGAGCTTTTTTCTTTCACCAGTGTGTAAAGAAAATAAATGCAGAATTGCTATTTGGAATCTATAAATGGAACATAATTACTTTTAAAATTGACTTTTAAATGTAGGTTAAAGTCCCACCCATTTGCAAAAGAATTTTGCCATTACTGCAAATGCATATACTGTAGGCCTGCGAATATTGGCTTGGCTGCAGTAAATATCGGGTACAATATGACATGACAGTAGCAATGACTTAACCTTGAACATAAGCATGAGTGAGTGCAGTGTAGACAGAGCTGCAAATGAATTGCTCTCCTCCAAAAAAGACATTTGCAACCAGCAAAAAGCCAGCATCTCCTGTACATCGGTTGAATTACACCATGCGAACCATATAGAAGTGTCATTCTGTGTATGAAATCACAAAATAAAATAAAAAAAACAACTGTAACAAGCGTCATTCGCTGACATTTTTTAATGCAATTATGAAATTGTTTAATATGTCTTGTTATGACAACTTGACATTACTAAGACAACACAACCTGTCAGTAAACATGAACATAGCAAGTTAATTATCAAACTTAATAAACCACTTTATTGGTTAACATTACATTAAACTGTCATGTGGTTGGTTTTGACATTGGCTGTCATTAAGCCGTTATAACATTTTAATGACAAATTCAATTAGTACCACTGTAGTTGAGGTCAAGACACAGTTATAATGGCCTCATGACAGCCAATGTCAAAACCATACAGTTTAACCCTCAGGTGCTCTTCCGTCATTTCTGACCAAAAAAAATTTCTGTTTTGAAATTTTCAAAAATCACAGCTTCATCTGGAATGTTACGAAACCTGGTGACTTTTATGGCATTGGGTATGTGAACACACAAAAAAATTGAGGTCATGATCCAAGCAGGATAAGTGGTCGTAAAAAAAAAATAGTCACACTTGTGCTCTTCAGTCAAAAATGACCGAGCCATAGGAAATGAATGGGAAATTGACAAAAACACAAAAACTTTGAGAATCTTTGTGTGTACAATCTACAAATTGGCCACGATGCAGAAAAAAAGTGCTCAGCATTGAAGGGGTGACACTCTAAAACATCAAGAGTGCAAAACAGACATACCCACCCCTACACACACACACACACACACACACTTTTATACACAAAACCACCAATAAAGTGGGATTAAAGAAATCTGTTTGAATATTTAAAAAAATCACAGCTTCTTCAGAAAATTACGAAACTTGGGGACTTTTATGGAATTGGGTATGTGAACACACACAAAAAAATTAGGTCATGACTCGAGCAATTTAAGTGGTCGTAAAAAAATTAGTCACACTTTTGCTCTTCTGTCAAAAATGACCGACCCATAGGAAATGAATGGGAAATTGACAAAAAATAAAAATAAATCTCTGAATTTTTCTATGTACAATCTACAAATCGGCCACAATTCTAAAAAAAAAGTACACCGCAGGAAAGGGGTGACACTCTACAACATCAAGAGTGCAAAACAGACACACCCACCAACACACACACATACAAACACACTTGTATACACTTACACACCAATAAATTTTGATTACAAAAAGTATGTTTGGAATTTTTAAAAATCGCAGCTTCATTGCAATGTTACGAAACTCTGGTGACTTTTATGGTATTACGTTTGTGAACACACAAAAAAATTGAGGTCATGATCTGAACATGCTAAGTGGTCTTAAAAAAATGTGGTCTTTGGTCAAAAATGTCACACTTGTGGTCTTTGGTCAAAAATGACCCCCATAAAGAAATGAATTGTAAAAAAAAGAAAAGAAAAAAATGTGAATTTTGTTTTTTGTCAATTTTTTTTAATAAGAAACAGTTTTTGAGATTGTTTCAACCTATATTCAAATCCACCAACAACAACAACAAAAAATGTGTTCATAAACAGCTGGGAATTAACATTCCTTTTTTTCTGAAGGCCTAGACTCTATATTAAACTAAAATACTGCGTTAATATTTTTTTGAAAAAAAAAATTATATATATATATATATATATATATATATATATATATATAGAAACATATATATTTCCATGGCAAAAATAAACCATAAATATTGCATAAATATTAATAAATTCAATTGAATTGTCTCAACATACTAAATTAAAAAGAATAAATATTATAGATCAAAATTAAATTGCATTGGTTTTACTGGGATGGAGAAAGTTTCATTTTTAGGTGTCCGGTCACTTTTGACCGGGAAGATAACAAGTGTGACTCCGAAACGAAGAGCACCTGAGGGATAATGTAATGGTAACCCATAAAGCTAAGTTTGATAAATAATCTGCTATGTCAAGTTTATGACATTTATGACAATTTATGTTGTCTTGGTAATGTCATGACAAAGACTCTGACAGGTTATGATAATGTATTGGTTTATGTCAAGGTGTCATAACAAAGACATCTCAAACAATGTCATATTTGCATTAAAAATGTCATAATTAAGCGACTTGACACTCTGCATGCACAAACATGCATAAAACTCCTTCATATTCATAACAGGTGTCATGTCATGATGATGAAGGTGTCATGTCAGACTTATGCACACCCCTTCAAGTAAAGTGTTACCAAAAAAACAAATATGACAGTCTGATTCTGCATTTCTGTCCATCTAAAAGAGCAAATGATGTTGCAGGAAGAGATTTATAGCAAAGTGTATATTTATGCAGTGGGCAGGACAGCTTTCACTCATGAGAGCGAAGGAGAAGCATTATGTAATGTAAAAAAGTAGAGCGAATGTTCCCCAAACAAGTGAGGATGAAGTTGAACTTACTTTTTAGTTTATTATTAAGGTGTGCTGTCAGGCACAACGCAAAGTAGAGCACGCATCCTATTTCACTTTAAACAGTTTCTGCCTGATGTAATGTATGAGAGTCTGACAGAAATGCCTACTTACATTTTAACCTAAACTCCAGCTGCGTTTATAGAGAATTTTTAATTGCAGTAATGTTCCATTTAATATTTTTTTGACACATAAAAGAGTTAATTTGCTCCTTGGTACTCAAAAAAAAACAAACGACAGCTATCTGCATCGTTACCGTTCATTAAAAAATTCATTATGTGAATGAAGCATTGTATAAAGAGTGCAAGCACTCCGGGAAATGGCTCGAATAAGAAACGCAAAAGCGGAAGCATGTAAGTGATTGTAATGAGCAACTGATGAATTAAAAATGATTATTATTTCAAAATGTCAATCTGTTCTGACATCCAAGAATAGATTCATTCCCTCTTTACGAAGTGACAGAACACAACATGCATGGCCTGTTTTCTCAATTTTTCTCTGCCAAAAAAAAAGACCATTCATTTATCTTTTAGCCAATAAACCATCTGTTAAATGATGCTGCACATCATAAAAACTTATTATTCTGTAAGGCTGCACTGTTCGACAACACATTAAACTGCGAGAACACATTTTCTCGCACTACTAGAGTTTATGTGCTGAGTCGTGTTTACAATAGAGACTTGTTAATCGATTTTTAAAAAACATCATCAACTTAATTACAAGCTGGGATTTTGTAAAATAGCTGAGATATATTCAGCAAAATGAACAGCAAGTGTTCGAGCAGTTCATTTGTTGTTACAATTACCTGAGCCAAACTGGATCAAACTGGCTCGTCACTGGTCATTTTGTCTTCTCATCCTTTTGTTTTTCCTTCTATCTTGCCACAGTCACTGCTGTAACACAACACAACACTGAGATTGCATCCATAAGTAATCACCAAAGCCACAGTCACACACTTGCTCCGCTTCATTAATTATAATGGAAATGATCTAGTATGCTTTAGTCACAGCTGTGATCGCTCCACTAGGTGAAACTTTAATGTCCTACACAAAGATGACAGAAGGTAAAGCTGTTTCTTAAAGGGATAGTTCACTTTGAAATGAATTTTTGGTATGTTTTATCTTTCTCAAGGGCATCCAAGATGTAGGTGTCTTTGTTTCCACAGTATTTTCAATTTTTATATTTTAGGTCAAACCGTTCTTGTCTGTCAGTCATATAATGGAGGTCTATGGTCACCACCTCAAAGAGCATGCACAGAGAAGTCCAGATTAAACATGATTTAATGACTCGTAAATGTAAGTACACATTGATGGCCTAAGACACAAACGAGCGGTTTGTGTGAGAAAACAAACAGTATTTATAGCGTTTTTCCCTTTTATTAGCACAGCCACATCCAAGTGATCTGAGGGCACGGGCGCTTTGTAGCTGTGGTTACAAGAGGTAAAAACAATATAAATACTGTTCGTTTTCTCACACAAACCGCTCGTTTCGTGTCTACGGTGGCGTATTGCATTCACTTGAAGAAAAAATCGACTCTGTTTTTCTGAATTAACGAGTTAATTTTTCATGAGAAAAAATGTTTTTGCTTCTGTTTTTTCTGAATTAACGAGTTAATCTTTCATGAGAAAATTTTTTTTGCTCTGTTTTTCTGAATTAACGACTTAATTTTTCATGAGAAAAAAAGTTTTTGCTCTGTTTTTCTGAATTAACGGCTTAATTTTTCATGAGAAAAAAGTTTTTGCTCTGTTTTTTCTGAATTAACGACTTAATTTTTCATGAGAAAAAAGTTTTTGCTCTGTTTTTCTGAATTAACGGCTTAATTTTTCATGAGAAAAAAGTTTTTGCTCTGTTTTTCTGAATTAACGACTTAATTTTTCATAAGAAACATTTTTCATTCAGAAAAACAGAGCAAAAAAAATGTCCATGCAAAATTAACTCATTAATTCAGAAAAACAGAGCAAAAAAAAAATTCTCATGAAAAATTAACTCGTTAATTCAGAAAACAGAGCAAAAAAAATTTTTCTCATGAAAAATTAACTTATTAATTCAGAAAAACAGCGCAAAAAAATTAACTCGTTAATTCAGAAAAACAGAGGAAAATTTTTTTTTCTCATGAAAAAATTAACTCGTTAATTCAGAAAAACAGAGCAAAAAAAATTCTCATGAAAAATTAACTCGTTAATTCAGAAAAACAGAGTAGATTTTTTCTTCAAGTGAATGCAATACGCCACCATACGTGTCTTAGGCCATCAATGTGTACTTACATTTACGTCATTAAATCATGTTTAATCTGGACTTCTCTGTGCATGCTCTTGAGGTGGTGACCATAGACCTCCATTATATGACTGACATACAAGAACGAGTTTTGACCTAAAAATATCAAAATTGAAACTACTGAGGAAACAAAGACACCTACATCTTGGATGCCCTTGAGGTAAGATAAAACATACCAAACATGAATTTCAAAGTGAACTATCCCTTTAAGTTAGATCTGTCTCTTCACTGACACTGATCCTACTGCAGTCATTTACTAAATAAAAATAAATATTTTCATGAGTTGTAATGACATACAGTAATAATATCATATTCAAATAATGATTGGTAAACTGACTTATATATTTGTATATAAAGTAAAAAGTGATGGAATTTGTCCTCTGCTTTTAATCCATCCAAGTTAGTGCACACACATTAGGATCAGTGAGGAGTGAACACACACACTGCAAACCGTAGACACACACACAGTGATTGGAGGTCAGGTGTCTTGCTCAAGGGCACCTCAGTCATTTCCTGCCATTACTGAGAGAATCGATCCCGTGACCTTCGGGTTACCAGCCTCTTAAACCATTAGCCATGACTTATTTGGTATTGTAGCGTAAGTGGTTTGAGAAGGCTGAATAAAAGACAAAATCATTTAGCAGAAGGTCTATGACTGACCTAGTCCACTGCAATCACTTGTGCATTTGAAAAACACATTTGTCCATTTCAGCGGCATATTTTTTTTAAAATTTTCGCTCTATGTACACATCCAGACGGATGTATCCCACACAATGAGATACGCATTGGATGGATTTTTCAGTCCCACTCCTGCTAAAAATAAGTTATATTTCTTCCCACTCCCACCCACAACTTTTATGTTTAGATCTATTCTGATTTTTCAGTCCTGTTTAAGATTCATCCTCACTGTAGAGTCATAGGCTATTTTTACCAGTTCCCACATAACGCACATAATACCAGTTCCCACAACTCAACAATTAAAAAATGGTGCCAAATGCAGACCTCCACTATACAATATTTGTCATCACATATTTTTAAAAGCTGCAGTCTATAGTTCTCCCACTTTGTCGCCATCTCTGTTTGAAATCTGCAATTGCAGTTATTAATGGAATTATGAACTTTACGTGAGTTGTGCCTCAGCAGCAGCACAGCATGGTTGAACCAAAAATTCAGAGCAAAATTCAGAATTTCAAGAATTGGCCTCCATTCAATTCATGAATTGGAAATTGAATTGAATTGACTCTGCCCCCAAGGAAGTTGAATTAGAATTTGAATTGGAATGACAGGAAGTGGAATTAAATTCATGGCAATTCAAAGAAATTCACACAACAGAAAGAATGTGTTGAATCTCACATGGGGAAAGTGGGCACAACGTAACGCTTTTTGACTTTCTCAGTTTGTGCAAATCTTTTTAGAGTATATGTCTAGTACAATTATGTGGTTTTGTTTTATTAATACAGTGTATACTTTTTCTTGATTTACCCTGAAAGAAATGTTAAATGTGACAACATGCCCCATAGGTGGGGAACATTGTAACATGAGGGGCACATTGTAACATCACCATATGACAGCTTAAAATGCTATCTCATCTAATCAAAAAAATATAGGCAAACCAAAATATTTTCTTAATAAAATAAAATTATTAACTTTTTCATATAAAATAATGGCATTTTTTAATAATTAAAAATAATGTAATTTTTGATTTTGACAACAAACACACAGGAAAACGCAGCTATATAGCATGTTTCAAAACAATTTTTTTTTCTCTCAGTAAAATTCATAAAAGTATAGAATATAATAGCATATTTCTAATAGGGGCACAATAACGCAGTGTGACAACATGCCCCAACTGCACAACTGGGGTTTAAACCCTGCTAGTGTCTTCTGCTATAGTGAAGCATTAAAGGACTACATTACCTGTTAAACTACAGATTAGAGATTAAAATAATATCAGATTTGTCTAATTTTAATTAAACACAAAAAATAGAAATGAAAAATTAACTTAAGTAGGATATGTTTTTTTTCCTATGGTTAAATGTTCAGTCATATCTTACAAAGATCTCTGAATTTTGGTGCAAATTTTTCTCTGTATAGTGTTGAAATGGCAACTAGTAAATACATCAAGTTTCGTCATGCTAGCGTGTGGAAATATTTAAAACAGTCAGGGTTAGGAAGGTTACTTTGGAAATGTAATTGCTCACTGTTATAAGTTACCCATTATAAATGTGGTTTAGATTTATTTACTTGGATTACTTTATCAATGTAAAGCAATTTCCTTTTAATTTGAAAATTTTCCCCTAAAGATTTACTAAAGTAATTCTGGGAAATGGTGTTACAATTACAATAGATCAAACTTATTATTTGTTCTGTGACTAGAGCTTTTAACATTCATTGCTGGGGAAAACATTTCTGGTAGTTCAAACTAATATAATTTATATAATATGCAATCATATCTGACATATATTGTAAAGCTACTTGCTAAACACTTAAAATATCTATATGAATTTCTTAGAATTTTTATTGAATTGTAATTCTGCTTCCTTTAATTCAAATTCGAATTGTAATTCTACATCCTGTTTTTGACATCAATTCAAATTCAATTCAAATTCATGAATTGAATTTGAATTTAGTAGTCATTCTCAATTCAATTCTGAATTGTGCACAAGCCTGGGATGAACACAATGTTTGAGGCAGCGCAGTCTCATTCCCAATTCGTCATATAACTGACGTTTTGGGACAATTCGTCAATATACGACTTTTAGGGCCCCTTAAACGTTGGTAGATGACGTTATGGGATCCTAACTCTACCCCAGACCTAAACCTAACCCTAAACCCAACTCGTCACCTAACTGACGTTGAAAGGTACCGTGTGCAGTTGTATGACGACCCGGGATCGTCATCTACCGACGTTTAAGGGGCCCTGAAACGTCGTATGTGACGAATGGTCGAAAGCGTTCCCAAAACGTCAGTTATATGACGAATTGGGATGAGAATGTGTTGTTTGAGGAGAGTGTGTGAGTCACCGCCGGTATGGATACTGCCATTCAGAATCACAGATTATACTCTTTGAAAGTATGACCAACTTAATAATTTTTACCGTAAAATGTCATCTGAACAAGAAACATTCACTTTTGAATTTCCAGTTGTCACTGGTGATTGTCGTTTGAACCTTTCTGGATCCGCCATCAAATTGATGTTTAATTATATCAAGTGGTGTGAGAAAAGGCTATAAATCTCCACCTCCAGCATCCTCACACTCATAGCCGAAGCTACTCTTCTTTATGTGTACAGATGTGTGTGTGTACAGATGTGATGTAATGACGCAAAAACATGCTTGAATCTCCATCATTAGTTAAAAACATTATCACAAGCTTACCGTTTTGAATCAAACTACGGCAAGCAGAGAGTTTGAACACTGGCTGGTTATTTATTTGCTCAATTTTATTTTAGATCATTTTAACCCAAAAAAGCAACAGCTTTAAGCTTTGGTGTCCAGTTAAAATGAGTCCAAATTTTAAAAATAGGCATCAGAAAACCCTGAAGTTAGATCCATTACACCGGGCTTCTCTGAATGCAGGAACGCGTCCAGTGTAAATGACTCCTTACTCATTCTGACAGCTTTTGGTAACTGTAGATTGGTAAAGTGTATTACTTTTAGTTGCTCCAGGGCTCAAGGTTACAAACTGGAAGTTTGCTGATACCAACGTGTTCTTATCCCAAGGCGTCATATAGGGACGCTTTTGACATTTCGTCTACATCCAGACGCACATTGTACCCTTTCAGCGTCAATATAACACGCACAAGAGCTTTGTTTGGTTATGGGTAGGTTTAGGTCTGGGGTAGTGTTAGGGTTAAGACCACTAGGAGGTGCTTTCTGGCCCATATATATCTGCGTCTCGGAAGCGCGAAGTATATGACGCCTTGGGATGAGGAACGGGCTGCTGATACTGTATGTAAAAGTTAAAAGATCTTTTTTAGGTTGTGTAGGTACTGAAAAAGATTCCATGTAGAGATCAGCGAATCTGACAAGAGAGAATTGCATTTAAAGGGTTCAGTTGTCACTAGGGATGGGCATTTTTCTAAGATATTGCATTTGAATATTCGGGCTCATAAAAATTGAATATTCGAATATTCGTTTATTTAAATTATGTTTCACGAAAAGACGTTATTTTAAGTTTTTTTTACGTTTTTGTCACCCATTTTCTGGACAAGCTTACAATTAGGCAATACACAACAAGTCTTACAATAGTCATTAAAGTTTTCTTTTAGTTGAAAACATTAAACAGTAGGCCTATGAGTAAACAAAATATATATATAAAAAAGCATTATTAAAAGCACAACAATCAGTCCAGTCCAGCAGTCCAGTCCAGCAGTCCAGTCCAGCAATCCAGTCCATCAGTCCAGTCCAGCAGTCCAGTCCATCAGTCCAGTCCAGCAATCCAGTCCATCAGTCCAGTCCAGCACAACAATCAGTCCAGTCCAGCAGTCCAGTCCAGCAGTCCAGTCTCAGCACAACAATCAGTCCAGTCCAGCAGTCCAGTCCAGCAATCCAGTCCATCAGTCCAGTCCAGCAGTCCAGTCCCATTAGTCCAGTCCAGCAATCCAGTCCATCAGTCTAGTCCAGCAGTCCAGTCCATCAGTCCAGTCCAGCAATCCAGTCCATCAGTCTAGTCCAGCAGTCCAGTCCATCAGTCCAGTCCAGCAATCCAGTTCATCAGTCCAGTCCAGCACAACAATCAGTCCAGTCCAGCAGTCCAGTCCAGTCCAGCAATCCAGTCCACGTCAGTCCAGTCCAGCACAACAGATCAGTCCAGTCCAGTAATCCAGTCCAGCACAGTCAGTCCAGCCCAGCAGATCAGTCCAGTCAGATCAATCCAGTCCAGCACTGCAAATAGTCCAGTCCAGCAGCCCAGTCCAGTCCAGCAGTCCAGTCCAGCAATCCAGTTCCAGCACCAGCAATCCAGTCCAGTCCAGCAGTCCAGTCCAGCAATCCAGTTCAGCACAGCAATCCAGTCCAGCACAGCAGTCTCAGTCCAGTCAAGCAATCCAGTCCAGCACTGCTATCAGTCCAGTCCAGCAATCCAGTCGATCCAGTACCAGTAATCCAGTCCACTCCAGTAATTCAGTCCATTCCAGTAATCCATTCCTGCCATCCAGTCCAGTAATCCAGTCCAGGAAATCCAGTCCAGTCCAGCAATTAATCCAGTCCAGTAATTCCAGTGAAGTCCAGTCCAGTTCAGTCCAGCAATCCAATCCATTTCGGCGGTTTAGTCCAGTCCAGCCCAATAATCCAGTCAAGTCCAGTCTCAGTCCATCAATCTCAGTTTTAGCAGTAGTAGTAACATTCCGCAATGTTGTATTTTAAATTCTGATAGTAAAGTCGAACATAATGATTTCAGCATTCACACAAAGCAAACTTTATTAGGGAGACACACGTCTCTGTCAGCCTTTTAAATAGTTTTCAGTGCTTTTTAAAAAGTGGAGCAGAACTTCATCCATTATTCAACATGTGCAAAAAAACGAACAAAAACACACAAATAGCAAACACAGCTCTAATATTTCATGCATTAGAGTACATAGGCAGATGATGGTTCAGCACATTCCTTAAAGTCACTATGAAATCAAAATGGACAATTCTTATTTTTTTAAATCAAAATGGACAATTCTTATTCATGGAATATTGCAGGATTTTATTATAAAGGTTTACCTGTGCACATCATTGTTTTATATTTTAATGTTATCTGAATCAGAATAACTTTCCCTCCCAATTGAAGCTTCTCTTCTCTAAAGGTGTGGGCAGGCAACCTGCCACTCACATGAGATCCACCAATAGCAAACAACCATCCAATCAATTCCCCATGGACAAATATATATATTTTTCTTCTCTGTTCAGAATTCGATTTTACTCTATCACAATAAGGAAGAAAAATAATCACAACTTCATTTTTAATGCAAACTTTAAGTATGAAGGATTATTACTTAGGCTATTATGTTACTTTTTCTACTTTGAAAATGTTTACACCAACAGAAATGAATGCATTTGCGACAAATACTCTCTTTAAGTATGTTGTACACACTTGAATATCTACCAGTTATATGGGTGGCCTAGAAACAGCTACTGCCCTCAGGGCAGCGGTTTTCCAGTTTGAGCCCTGGAGACTTAATTTTGTGTCTCTTATCTGACATAGAGCTGAACTGAGCAGATGATGATCTGAATCAGGTGTGAATGATGCGTCCTGCGTCTATAACCAGAGCTTCCTTTTTTCTGGGTTTTTATTTGGCTGTTTTGACTTGATTTGTCAGACACCTTGATAGAGATTGCACCGCAACTGCTTTGATACTGCGCTAATCTGATTTAATATTTTAATGCTTGAAAATGTTGTAGATTTATGTAAATAAGAATTGATATAAATGTACTATATTTTTGAGACAAAAGACTTGTTAATGTTTTGCAGTTTTGTTCAAGGTCATGTTACATGGTTAGATTCAGTTGGGTGTCCACCTTAAGATAATCACCATATTTTAAGATATTAAAAATGTGATATCAATCATATCAATACTTACTTGTTACTGTTCTTAGACTGCTATATTAAACTTAAAAAAAACTTTGCTGATAATTTACTCAGCCCCAACTCTACCTGCTTCAAACTCCGTAGTGAAAACTAACAAATCTTTTTCGAGTCATTTCAATCGTTGAATGAACCAAATAACTCGACATTTTTTTTGATTTGATTTGACAGGAGAGTCACGAACGCACATCACAGAACAGAGCAAGGACGAAGCATTTGTGCTTATGAAACTAAATTTTGTTATTATTTTTGAAATGACCGAGTTTAGCTTGACAGAGAGACCTATTCATCGTCTTGGAGTTCGTTTAAAGCCCTTTGAACAGTTTGCACTGAAACTTTGGACCTTGAACTTTTGGTTCCCATTGAAGTCGATTATCTGGAGACAATAGAATCCTGGAATGTTTCCATCAAGAACATTAATTTCTTTCAACTGAAGGAAGAACATGGACATCTTGGATAACATAAGGGTGAGTAAGCTAAGTTTCTTTAAAGTGAACTACTCCTTTAAGTGATTGTTTTAAAACAGGTATTAATTCAAGATTATTATTTACTAGCCTTTATTTTACCCAGGAAGTATAAAATACTTTAACAAGAGAGGCTGGCAGTAGCAGACATACACTTCGACAATATTTGATACAAACATTCAATATTGAATCCTCATATCTTTCTGTAAAACTTGAGGTACATTAAAAAGCAAACACCTGGAAGAGTGAAGCTGTTAACTGCCGAAACTTAAGAGAAGAGAAGGGTACAGAGATAAGCTGGAAGTTTTAGCATTGCTTTATAGATAGAAAAAAACAAAAAAATTCTATGTATGGTTAGTGATGTCCAACCCACCATTTTATAGAGAATGCAATGATGAGTAAGGGATTTTGCTTTTGTAATAAAGCGTAATGAAGCATAGACTAAATGAAGGCTCATAAAGATGAGGAAGGTGTGTGCAGGAATAATATGTCATAGTCAATCATATTAGATTTATTTCTGAAATAAAAGCCAATCTGTGAGCTTGCTGCATTTGATTAGCAATATGTACATTGAATAAAAGTTTATCGTCTACTCCAAATGCCCAAGTGCTTTCAACAGCTGATGTAAAATGCAATTAAAGTCCTTGTGAAAGATCTTTCTGGGAATGTAAAACCAATTTTAAGCTCACAAAAGCACTTTGCAATGACTAAAATGTAGTCCGAGTGCTCTTGTGCAAGTTTATAACTAAAAGCATTAAAAAGTGTTTTTTGTCCTGTATATAATGGACCCCTGGGGACCTCTTTAGATATCTCAAGAAAATCAGTATTTTGTGATCCGCCACATGAACACACTGAGTCCAATCTGCCAAATAGTTTCTGAACCCTATCACACCTGGTACAAACTTTGGTTTTGTTGCAGAACAATTCCCGGTCCACTGGATCAAATGCCTGGATCCACAAATAAAGCTGTTTTTCTATTCACGGGAACCCATTATTTTAAACATATTACTCTCAGCTAAAGTATTTGTATAAATAATTTGTATACCAAGAACAATTATATGCGCTCAAAGAAGAAAGCAGTGTTTCAGGTGCATATAGAACAAATAAGTTATGTCTATGAGCACGGAAGAAAGCTATGAGCTAAAGTGTTTGCTCTCTAGTTTGCTTTCAATACACTTTGCACTATTTAAAGCTTATTTAATTTTTAAAGACCCTTTTTTGAGGGTTGGTGCTGATTAAATCTTTTTCACTGTGTGAGCAACTTAGGTTACTTAGTTGATGAATAATTTGTGCCTTTTTCCCCAATAGTGACCCTTAATTCCCGTGTGTCAGAGTTAAAATCTCCATCCTGCCACCTCATTTCTAAACAAAACCACTTTTATGATTTTTCTCACACAAAATCTCCATTAATGTTCAATAAAAAAAAATCTGCAATCATACACTATAGCAGTAGTGAAAAACATTAGTGTATTTTTTATCTCGATTGCACCCTACTCAAGTTAGCAAAATGTATTAGTTAACTTACTATTTCCAGAGAGATTCTTAAGTGTATCTCGCAATTCTGACTTTATATCACGCAATTCTGACTTTATATGATCTTCGCAGATTCTGACTTTATATCTCGCAATTTGGACTTTATATCACACAATTCTGACTTTATATCAATCGCAATTCTGACTTTTGGATTATGCAATTCTGACTTTATCACGCGAATTGTGACTCTATATCACGACAATTTGGACTTTATATCTCGCAATTTGGACTTTATATCGCAATTCTGACTTTATATCTAATTCTGACTTTATATCCGCAATTACGCTTTATATACAAATAGATTCTGACTTTATATCACACAATTCTGACTTTATATCACACAATTCTGACTTTATGTCAATTGCGATTCTGATTTTAGATCATTGCAATTCTGACTTTATATCACGCAATTCTGACTTTATGTCGACCATTTGACTTTATCTATCAGCAATTCTAACTTTATATCTCGCAATTCTGAGACTTTATAACACGCAATTCTGACTTATATCTTGTAATTCTGGCTTTATGTCAAACAGATTCTGACTTTAGATTATTTGCAATTCTGACTTTATAGTCTCGGCAAGCTGTGAACTTATATCACGCAATTCTGACTTTATATCTCGCAAGTATCTTGATGTATATCTTGCAATTCTGACTTCATATCTCACAACTGCAACTTTATATCACGCAATTCTGACTTTATATCTTCGCAATTCTGACTTTATATCTCACAATTCTGACTTTATATACTCGCAATTCTGACTTTATATCTCGCAATTCTGACTTTATATCTCGCAATTCTGACTTTATATCTCAGCAATTCTGACTTTATATCACACAATTCTGACTTTATATCTCGCAATTTCTGACTTTATATCACGCAATTCTGACTTTATATCACGCAATTCTGACTTTATATCACGCAGATTCTGACTTTATATCTCAGCAATTCTAACTTTATATCACGCAATTCTGACTTTATATCTCGCAGATTCTGGACTTTATATCGCAGCCATTCTGACTTTATATCACGCAATTCTGACTTTATATATCGCAATTCTGACTTTATATCACGCAATTCTGACTTTATATCACGCAATTCTGACTTTATATACTCGCAATTCTGACTTTATATCAGCACAATTCTGACTTTATCATCGCAATTCTGACTTTATATCTCGCAATTCTGACTTTATATCTCACATCTAATTTTATATCTCGCAATTCTGACTTCATATCTCACAATTCTGACTTTATATCACGCAATTCTGACTTTATATCCACGCAATTCTGACTTTATATCACGCAATTCTGACTTTATATCTCACAATTCTGACTTTATATCTCGCAATTCTGACTTATATCTCGAGCAATTCTGACTTATATCATCTCGCAATTCTGACTTTATATCACGGCAATTCTGACTTTATATCACGCAATTACTGACTTTATATCTCGCAATTCTAACTTTATATCTCGCAATTCTGACTTTATATCACACAATTCTGACTTATATCACGCAATTCTGACTTTATATCACACAATTCTGACTTTATATCTCGCAATTCTGACTTTATATCTCATACTGCAACTTTATATCACGCAATTCTGACTTTATATCACGCAATTCTGACTTTATATCTCGCAATTCTGACTTTATATCTCACAATTCTGACTTTATATCTCAGCAATTCTGACTTTATATCGCACAATTCTGACTTTATATCTCAGCAATTCTGACTTTATATCACGCAATTCTGACTTTATATCTCGCAATTCTGACTTTATATCACGCAATTCTGGACTTATATCTCGCAATTCTGACTTTATATCTCGCAATTCTGACTTTATATCTTAGCAATTCTGACTTTATATATCACGCAATTCTGACTTTATATCGCAGCAATTCTGACTTTATATCTGTCTGACAATTCTGACTTTATATCTTGCAATTCTGACTTTATATCGAACAATTCTGACTTTATATCTCGCAATTCTGACTTTATATGCTCGCAATTCTGAACTTTATATCTCGCAATTCTGACTTTATATCTCGCAATTCTGACTTTATATCTCGCAATTCTGCACTTATATCACGGCAATTACTGACTTTATATCGCGCAATTCTGACTTTATATCTCGGCAATTCTGACTTTATATCTCGACAATTCTGACTTTATATCGCAATTCTGACTTTATATCTACGCAATTCTGACTTTATATCACACAATTCTAACTTTATATCTCGCAATTCTGACTTTATATCATCACAATTCTGACTTTATATCACGCAATTCTGACTTTATATCACGCAATTCTGACTTTATATACTTCGCAATTATGACTTTATATCACGCAATTCTGACTTTATATCACGCAATTCTGACTTTATATCTCGCAATTCTGACTTTATATCACGCAATTCTGACTTTATATCACGCAATTCTGACTTTATATGTCACAATTCTGACTTTATATCACGCAATTCTGACTTTATATCGCGCAATTCTGACTTTATATCATGCAATTCTGACTTTATATCTCGCAATTCTGACTTTATATCACGCAATTCTGACTTTATATCACGCAATTCTGACTTTATATCTCGCAATTCTGACTTTATATCTTGCAATTCTGACTTTATATCTCAGCAATTCTGACTTTATATCTCGCAATTCTGACTTTATCATTCGCAATTCTGACTTTATATCTCGCAATTCTGACTTTATATCTCGCAATTCTGACTTTATATCTCGCAATTCTTGACTTTATATCTACGCAATTCTGACTTTATATCTCAGCAATTCTGACTTTTATATCTCGCAATTCTGACTTTATATCTCGCAATTCTGACTTTATATCTCGGCAATTCTGACTTTATATCTCGCAATTGCTGACTTATATACTCGCAATTTCTGACTTTATATCTCGCAATTACTGACTTTATATCTTACAATTCTGACTTTATCATCACTGCAATTCTGACTTATACTATCATCGCAGATTCTGACTTATATCTCGCAATTCTGACTTTATATCTCGCAATTCTAACTTTATATCACGCAATTCTGACTTTATATCTACGCGAATTCTGACTTTATATCACGCAATTCTGACTTTATATCGTCGAATTCTGACTTTATATCTTGCAATTCTATGACTTTATATCTCGCAATTCTGACTTTATATATCGCAATTTTGACTTTATATCTCGCAATTCTGACTTTATATCTTGCAATTCTGACTTTATATCTCGCAATTCTGACTTTATATCTCGCAATTCTGACTTTATATCTCGCAATTCTGACTTTATATCGTTAGCAATTCTGACTTTATATCTTCGCAATTCTAACTTTATATCTTGGCAATTCTGACTTTATGTGATTGCAATTCTGACTTTATATCTGGCAATTCTGACTTTATATACGCGACGATTCTGACTTTATATCACGCAATTCTGACTTTATATCTTGGCAATTCTGACTTTATATCTCGCAATTGCTGACTTATATCTCGCAATTCTGACTTATATCACGCAATTCTGACTTTATATCTCAGCAATTCTGACTTTATATCGCGCAATTCTGACTTTTATCATCGCAATTCTGACTTTATATCAGCAATTCTGACTTTATATCGCGCAATTCTGACTTCATATCTACGCAATTGCTGACTTTATATCTGCGCAATTCTGACTTTATATCTCACAATTTCTGACTTTATATCTCGCAATTCTGACTTTATATCTCGCAATTGCTGACTTTATATTGTCACAATTCTGACATTTATAGTACGCAATTCTCGACTTTATATCTCGCAATTACTGACTTTATATCTCACAATTCTGCAACTTATATCGATCAATTCTGACTTTATATCACGACAATTCTGACTTTATATACACAGCAATTACTGACTTTATGTTCAGCAGATTCTGACTTTAGTATCTCGCAATTCTGACTTTATATCTCACAATTCTGACTTTATAT